>JADRCO010000074.1:0-57867 GCA_021464525.1 Rhizophagus sp. LPA8_4_AMF | reverse complement strand
AATATACTGTTCGCAAAATACGAAAATACAGTATACTAACCGTATATATACTTTTTATAGGGAATGTTTTTTTATTTATTATATTACATGTTAAAAAATGTTTCGTAATATTTTTTAATTATTTTAATAAAAAATGTTGTGAAACATTTTTTTATTTATTATAATCATGTTAAAAAATATTTCGCAACGTTTTTCTATTAATAATTTAATAAAAAAACGTTTTTCGCAAACATTTTTAATTATTTTAATAAAAAACTTTATGAAAACATTTTTTTATATTAAATTATTAATAAAAAACATTTTTGCAACATTTTACTATTAAAATAATTAAAAAATGTTGCAAAACATTTTTTTTATTAAATTACTTAATAAAAAATGTTTTTGCAAAGTTTTTTGTTATAACAATTAAAATATTTGCGAAAAACATTTTTTTTATTAAATTATTAATAGAAAAATGTTTCGCAACATTTTTGTTAAAATATTTGAAAATGTTTGTGAAAAATGTTTTTTTTATTAAATTATTAATAAAAAATGATTTTGCAATGTTTTCTATTAAAATAATTAAAAAATATTGCGAAACATTTTTTTATTTATTATATTAATGTTTCACAACATTTTTTAACTGTTTTAATAAAAAACGTTGCAAAATATTTTTTATTTATTATAATTATGTTAAAAAACATTTTGCAACATTTTTTAACTGTTTTAATAAAAAATGTTGTGTAACATTTTTTTATTTATTATATATCATGTTAAAAAATGGTTTGCAACATTTTTTAACACTTTTAATAAAAAAATGTTGCAAAACATTTTTTTATTTATTATATATTATGTTAAAAAATATTTTGCAACATTTTTTAACTGTTTTAATAAAAGAATATTGTGAAACGTTTTTTTATTTATTAATTTACTTATTAAAAAATGTTTTGCAATATTTTTTTTAATAGTTAACCGAGTTCAGTAAATTGCAATTATCAGTATATTTACTAAAATTGATCAGTAATTTACCAAAATGATTGGCATAATTTACTGAAAGTGATCGGTAAATCAGTTCAGTAAATTGCAAAACTGATACCAAAATCACAATTACTGAAACTGATCAGTAAACTTACCAAAAGTTTCAGTTCGGTAAATCAGAAAACTGAAACTGTTCTGATACCGAAATTGATCAGTACAGTTTAGTAATTACCAAAACCGATCAGAGTTCTAGAAAACCTTACATAAATTGACCTCTAGATAGCTTTTACCTCATTGAACAATATTATTTAAGTGATAAAAGATAGTTAACTTTAACTAAAGTGATGAAACTACGCTCCAAAAGCTTAAAAATATTAAGAAATAATCTAATTTTCTTAGTTTTTTATATTAAATGTAAAAACTATCTGAATAACCACTATTATAAGCTTAGAAAAGCATTTTCTACTTGTAAAATTGCATATATTACCACTTTTAAAACTGCATAATTTTATATACTTCAACTTCAATCTCAAAAAAAGTGAAAAAATGTGTTTTTAAGAAGAGTTTTTTGTAAATTATAAAAAAAAATTATTATTAAAGATAGGATAGAAATTAATAGAATATATGATAATCTATCAATTTCTTAATTTGTATAAGTGTAGTATATCAAATTTTAACAGTTTAACTATTGAATGAAATAATGTAATTAATATTACACAAAATAATTTTAATATAAAAATGATCTGCATGTGACATTTCCAATGACTGATAATGACAAATATCATCAAATTGACCAGATTCCTTTAATTCTGCAAGAATCAAACTTCAAAGCTGATCCTATATTCTAAGCATTATATGCAATTCATCCAGAATCCATTGATCTAGTGGAATCATATAAAAAAGTGGTTTTTTGATATGACTTGGATAATTAGAAAGTGATTCTTTAATTTTTTCCATTTTTTTGTCAATTTTCCAATCAGTTTTATTTTAACTATGCTTTGATATTTGACACCAAGGACAAAAATAATATGAATTTGATGCATTAAATCCTAAACAGATTGCTAAAAATTTCCAATCAGAACTAAAGTAAAGTTCAAAATTCCAACTTATTCCATCAATTATCAAACTATTACTTTTAAGATCATCTAAATATATAAGGTACAGAACATAAGATGAACTTTATTCACTTTATATTACTTCTCTTATATAGTATAATGTGTACAAGTAATATAAATTCCGTACTTTGTACAAATCACGTGATATAATCTTATATTTCAATCATCTTAAGTAAAAAATTATCGTCTTCATATGAATAATAAAATAAAAAGTAAAAAAAAATTACAAAAAATAATGTTTACAAAATAATAATTGACGTTACTAAATCACACCACTGGTGCTCAACACTACAATCACATGATTTATAAAAATTTTTTATTGGCTAATTTTATGATTTTATGATTTTATTTGATCAATAAAAAATAAGTTATATATATTATAGTTATTGCATAATTTTAACTGTAATATTACTACCATAATGCTATAATGGCACTGCAATATATAAGAAAGAATGGAAATAAATAGTAAGAAAAGACAATAAAAAAGATTAAGGAAATAAAAGAAACAACAGAAAGAACCAAAATTAGCAAAAGAAATAATGAAAAGAATTGAAGATTAATGAAAGAAATAATGAAGAAAAATGAAAAAAATGAAAGAAAAGAACCAAAAATCAATAAAAGAGACATAAGAAAAGAACCGAAAGAGATAAAAGAAAAAAAATGAAAGGTGAATAAATAACGAAAGGGATGAAGGGAAAGTAGGAAAAATAAAGGGAAAAATGAAAGAAAAGCTAGAACACCCTACCTATAGAAAAAAGAAAAAGAAAACCAATTAATTTCATTTTTAAGAAGAATAAAATAGCAAGAGAAAGAGATGAAAGAAACTTACTTGAATTTTCATTGAGATGGTATGTGTCTAAAAAAAAACAAAAAGGTTAATAAAAAATAAAGGAAAGAATGAAAAGAAAATAAAAAAAAGAAAAGAGAAAGTAAACCTCACCTTGAATTTTTGCCAAAATGAAACTAAAAACAGCTGCGCTTAAAAAAAGAATGAATAAGTTAATAAAGAACAAAAGAAAGGAGAATAAAAGCAAAAAAAAGAAAGAAAGAAATTTTCTAGCCATTTTGGAAGAATTAAATAAAATTGAGAATTAATTTTCGTGTCTTTTCGCGTTCAAATCGCCTCATAAGTTAAAATTTTGTTTCATTTTTACGACCAATAATATTCGTCGCGCGTGATAAATCACGTGAAGGTCGTCAATTAAAATTTCAGACTAATAGATGTTACGCACCATATTAATGATTGCTTATTTTGCTTATTACATAAATGTGACAAATTTCAGATTCGCATATTTAATTGTGGTGAGAAATTGAGAATAAAAATAATGTGTATTGAATCATTGGAAACGGACAATTTCTGATGTTCCAAGAGTTGATCAGCATCATTGTTTGAGTTTGACATTCTTCTTTATCCCTATTTATTGTTAAAAGGATTTTTTTTACTGTCTGTTCATATGTTACCTAAAGAAACAATCAATTAATCAATATACAGTATATAGAATTGAACAGATGTGGTGAACATTGTGCAGTATAAGGAAGTTCTACTATACATTTTGATTTGGAAATTTGCAGCTTAACTATCATATTTTACAGAAGAAAAAGCCGATCCAATATAGTTCATCGCAAGTGTCACTCCTGTTATGATCTGTAGGGCCGATAGTGTGTATAAGCCTGAAGAAAAGTGCCGTTTTCATTATAAAAAATTTTGCAAGTCGTATTTGGGTTTCTTTGTCTTTATTAATTAGAAACTGTACTATCGTAAGCTATCATAGAAATGCAGCCATAATTTATCCTTCAATTTCAAGAATTCGGGGTCTACTAATATATATTAAACATGGCTTTGTAAATAAACTGAATAAATTTTGCGCGAGCAAAGATAGAAGGTTAAGATGAAAAAATAGACCATAGAATAGGCCATAGGATAGAATCATGCAAGACCCGAAAATTTTGTATATTATAATGCCACTTATTTTTCGCATATTTATAACTAATGATCGTGCATGCTATTTGTTTTTATTGATTGCTTGAGAGAATGCGTATATAAAGGTGAATCATATTATATTGACTGTGTGCAAAGTTAAGGTTGGAAAATATAACATGAAAAATTATAATCGATTAACATGACGTCGTTATCAGAATAAAAACAAATTTCCAAGTCCTGTTGAACATAGTATTACAGAATTAGTCATATATCAAAACAAAGCATTTGAGGCACAAACTTACCATACCAAATTGTATATTCATTGTCCGGAGCGAAAATATACTACGCACTAGTCTACTTCGGACCAACAGTAGCCCTGTTCAATTTCTTGATCGTATCGGATTGTCCGAAAAAAATGTATAACCAATCAGATCACAGTTACAATTTTTGATTGATCGGATTGGTTATATTATTCGTTATAGGGCAAAAACACGCAGACGTGTTTTTCATTATAAATCGACACCAATTTTCTGACCGCTGACCGCATCAGCAACCAATTATCTAAGGGTGAAATTTGCGATAAATCTAGAATTGAACAGGACTAGTCTGATCGGGTTACACAAACCAATAAAACGTGTGATCAAAAATGAATTCTGACCTAACGTGCCGACCGTGCCGTCATCCAAATTTAGGTCGCTCCAGACGTTTCCTAGTAATAGTTATGAACTTGCCGACCTACATTTTTTCTTAGAAACATTTTGTGATCGCACTCCTGCATAACCAACACCACCTTCCACAATTTATTATCTTATATTTACTAATTAATAATAAGCGCAAAGGTTTTATATAAATTCGGGAATTAAAATATAACAAACAAATGATTATTTGCGTGATTTTCTTTATAAAACGTTTAAGACCACGACGTTTATTGAAATGTAACTGAATACTCTGTATTTTTTACAATCAGACAGATTGCAAACAATAAACAAAGAAATCATTAACCCAGTTTTAAAATTTTTTTTAATGCACTTTATGTATCAAGGACTAAATATTTTGTAAGGGAAACGGGGAAAGAGAAAATATTTTTTATGTTCGAAATTTATACATCTAAACTCATTTGATTTCCAAATCCTGTTGAATATAGTATTACAAAATTAGTCATACATCAAAACAAAGCATTTGAAGAACAAAATATTATACACTTACCATACCAAACTGTATATTCATAATAGTTATGAATTTCTCAACAATCATCCTTTTATCCTTCCGGAATGCCAAACTCTTCCAGATATTTAAAAATGTGTCATCTTTATTAACGGCTAATTGTACAATCTTCTTTATTTGTTCTTTATTATCTGATTTAAGTTTATTAATGTTGTCCAAGGCGAAGTCTACTAGATCTTCATGATCTTCGTCTTTATTCTCTATCGTTAGAGTTAATCGTTCTTTCAATTTATTATTCAACTCATTTTTGATTTTTATTAAAGAATTAAATGATTCTTCATCTCCTATTATTCAATAAAATCATAAAAAGGTAAACAGATTAAACGATAAAAAGAAATCTGTACTTGCATTTTTTTAAATTTTACCGAGGCACACGACAACTTTTAAAGCTAAAGTGGATAATCTTTGTAACTCCTCGTCGTTCCATCTTCCCATAGGTTTCGTGATTGCATGTGCATTGTGATTGCGTGCCTCGACTTTAAAAGATTTAAATAGCTCGGACGGATCGAACTTATGTTCTCCATGGAACAATGTTTGGTTAGAATGTCCCACCGCAAATAACCTAATATTTTTAATTATAAAGTTCAAAATACATAGCAAGTCCGCGTCTGAAAAGTCGGCTTGTCGTGGAGGATTACATCTAGCTGTATAGCTTTCAACAATCTCAAAAGGAATATATTTTTCATGGTTTACAATAAACTTAAAAAGCGCTTTTTCAACGTATTGTAAGATTGGCTCTACGTATGAGCCTTGCTCCGCAGGTGTAAATGAGAAATTTGTGGAATATCGCTTTCTGAAAGAACGCTCATTATTTCTTGTTCATCTGAAATCATTGGAGATAATGATTCATCCTGTACATTTC
Source organism: Rhizophagus sp. LPA8_4_AMF (assembly GCA_021464525.1). Lineage (NCBI taxonomy): Eukaryota > Fungi > Glomeromycota > Glomeromycetes > Glomerales > Glomeraceae > Rhizophagus > Rhizophagus sp. LPA8_4_AMF. The sequence continues at coordinate 51,788 of JADRCO010000074.1, read as the reverse complement.
CTTCTTCTACTTTGATTCAATGATATATCACGTACAGAAGCACTCGTACCAATGTTAACAACACTTGAAGAAATTCTTGCTCTTTTAAAAACAGCATGTCTAATGTCTAATTTCCTTTTGTTTTTCTTCTCAAAGAGCCACTTATTTACTGTTTCATATTCATTTTGTAATTTTTTGTTGCTATTCAATAGAGTTTTCATTGATGACCGTAACGCTTTTTGTTTGTTTGTTGTAGCCTTTTTTATGGGTGGGTTTAGTCGAAGTAAACCTTCGATCGTTTCCTCTAATGTATCTCTAATGTTATTTTTAAGGTTCATTTCAAGCCAGTTTGAAAGTTTATGTTTAGTCATTATGAACGGGCGACGAACTTGAGAATGCGTGAAAACAAGACAAGACGCTGGCCGATAATCATTATCGTATATATATATTATCTGATCGGGGAGAGATTTAACTTTGATAATAAGACATGGTTCTCATCCTTTTATTAGATAGATTGATCAGTAACAGTATTGTGGGATTGTGGGTTAAAAAAAATATTATAGGCGTAGTACTGTAATGAGTCATTTGCAAATTTTTCCACATACAAAAACAATGACATAATTTATGCAAAAGTATATTAAAATTGAGTAATATTAGTAATATTACTATCATTATCAAAATAAATTAATAAATTACACCATAGTCATGATGAGTTTTAAAAATTTCAGTTAAATTGTTTATTTCATGACATATTTTAAACTATTTATATATTATCTGATCGGGGAGAGATTTAACTTTGATAATAAGACATGGTTCAATTGATTCATCATGCTTTTATTAGATAGATTGGATTGTGGGTTAAAAAAAAATATTATAGGCGTAGTACTGTAATGAGTCATTTGCAAATTTTCCACATACAAAAATAATGACATAATTTATGCAAAAGTATATTAAAATTGAGTATTAGTAATATTACTATCATTATCAAAATAAATTAATAAATTACACCGTAGTCATGATGAGTTTAAAAATTTCAGTTAAATTGTTTATTTCATGTCATATTTTAAACTAAATTAGAGGTTTCCCGGAAATAAGTAGACGGATTCACGGTCATTTATAATCACTCAAAAATTTGTATGAGGAAATCATAAGTGAAGTTTATAGTTTGTACAACAAAAAAAAAGTGAATATTTTTTTTAATTTTTATTGCAATTATGACTCACCCCGCTATATTATTGAGATGTTGAATCTCTTCTCGAGAATATAAAAAATCGTGGGGGAGTAATTTTTATAATAATAATGATGATGATGATATTTTGCCACTATTTGAACAATTAATTCATATTTCAAACGATTAAAGATCATCTATCATGTGTAATCATTTTTTTTTCCGTAGCACACAAATTTTTTACTGATAAATTAATTTTTTTACTATTTTTTCCGAAGTACCTACTGTATATCGTCATTTATAAGCATTCAGAAAGTATATATATACTCCTTAACCTTTTAAATAGTTATGATCCTAATATTTTTTTGTATACTCGTAAGCAAAAACGTAAAAATGCAATTGATTTCGCATGTTTCAACTATCGCTCTTATAATAACGCTTGCGTAACCTGCCTTTAGTGGAGTCCTCAGATGAGCCTTCACCAAGAGTTCTTAGAATTCCGATTAAAGACAAACGATTTGGAAGACAAAAAGATACAGAACACCGTAGATATAAAATTAAAATTGAAATCATTAAACAAAGGTTACAAGCTGGTTAAAACAATTTAAGGCAAGTGTACTCATTTTATTTGGTTGATTCGATATGTGCGACACCAACTACCGTACTGGTTGCGACTGGTGGTCGCGACTTGCTGGTGTGCACATCATAAATGAAAATTGTTGTTCTACATCGTTATCAACTACCGTGCTGATTGCTACTGGCGGCGGGAAAGGTTACGACTTGTCCGTTATTTGTCTACGTTTTTCTTTAGAATAGTTACCATTCTTTTCTAATTTAAAAATAATTTTATAAATCATCGATTCAAGTACAACTATTTTTAGGATTTAAGTGAAAAGAAATAATACTCTAGCGGAGATGCATGAGAAGTGAGTTAATGAGAAGAAACAAGTTCGAAAATTGGCTTCTATTTTGACAGCACTTTCTAACGATATCTGACGAAGGACGATCTGAGGGATCAAATTTATATTGAACAGGTTAATAACAGTCAGAAAAAAATGTAATGACTATCTCTTCAAAGTTCATTACATGAATATGCACCCCTCCCCATAAAATATATTCATTAAGTGCTTCTTGGAACCAAGAGGTAATTATGTTCTAATTCGCATCTCTGTCTTTGATAACCTTTTTTTGATGTGCATAACACAAGGACTTATCACAACAGTGCGATATTGAAGATGCGCGTCATGTGTTAATCTGGCCATTTTATAATGGTAAGATCGATCCTGAAACCAGCAAAAAAAGATAATACTTTTATACTACAGTTTCCGCTCTCCGAGAAGCTGAGGAACGCTTTTTGTGTTTCAATAAGCGGAAAGTCCCAAGAAACCGAGAAACACTTTGTGTTTGGTAGGTGGATGAAACGCCCCGAGAAACACTTTGTGTTTGGTAGGTGGATGAAACGCCCCGAGAAACACTTCGTGTTTGGTAGGTGGTCGTTTAACGGGCCGGAGTCCAAGAAACCGAGGAAACACTTTGTGTTTCGGTAGGTGGAAAATCCCGAGAAACCGAGAAATACTTTTTTGTATTTGGTAGGTGGTGAGAATCCGAGAAACATAAGATTCTTATGTTTTAAGGTGAACGGGGCCTGGTTGCCAAGAAACCGAGAAACGCTCTTGTGTTTAGTAGGTGGTGATAATCCTAAAAATATATTTCACCAAAGAAATATGTTGTTAGGTGAATGGCGTTGAGGATATATATATATATATAGGGAACTTGTATTATCAAACGAACTCTTTTTAATTGCTGGCAAGCTAACAATAATACAATTAATTAAAAAACTATTTACTGCCATTAATTGAGCCATTTTTGAAGGTAAGATAATAATTATGTAACTTTTCCGTTCTGAGTCGGAGTAATAAACAATAACTTTTGTTCTTTATTTTTCCCGAATAATGTGAGAAAGTTGGATAGATTGTGAGATTGGAGCAGGATTATGGGAAAGTGCAAAGTAATAGTACTCTTAAGGCCATGATATGTATTATTTAATTTTCTAAAAATAAAAAAAAAGATTAAAATTAAAGCTCAAAAATAATATTAACAAAATGCCAAAATAGAATCCAATTGTATTGTTAACTTTTTAAATATATTATATTCTTAATCATTGATGTTGTACTTTTAATCTTTAATGTAGGTATATGGTTTTAATCTTTGATTTTTAGTACATTCTTGACCTTAAGTATTATTATTATAATAAAATTTATATGTCAAAATTAAATTTATTAAATCAAATTACATAATACTTCAGGAAAAATGATTGCCTAAAAAATTTATTAAAAATCTAATGATAAAATTTATATATATATAATATAGTAATAATAAAAATTTGTTAATTTATAATAAACATTTTCAAAAATAGTTTTAACAATAATTCTCTATTAATAGATTTTTTATAATATTCTAAAGGAATACCTTTTAATGCATCTTTAACATAATATCAATTCTCTTTATTTATTATTAGTGATAATGTAATTACATCAAAACATTATATATTTTAGAGCTTTTATTCCTAAACTTTCTGTAAGTAGTTTTTTTTTTATTTATCTTTCAAAATCTATAATTGAAAAAGAAATATAACATTATGTATTATAGTTATAATTCTAAACTTTGTATTTATTTTTTATATATATTAATAAAATTTTTCTTAGCAAAAGTATATGAATTTTTTATATAGTTAATAAACATGATTTTTATTTTTCTTGGAATAATAATTTTATTATTTAAAATAAAATAATAAATTTAATATTCCACTAATAAAAAAAAATCAGTAACTATTTATTTTTTTCAAATAATACAAAATAACTTATTTTATTATTTTTTCCTAATTTTTTATTAATTTATTGCTAAATAAATTATATCAGTTATATTAAATACTTTTAGACTTAGAAATAGAATATATATTATCATAAATAAAAACTTTAGCTATCCACAATATACATGTTATCAAAATTCAATATAATTTGAGGGATTTAGAATTTGGATTTGGGCTATAATAAATTAATTTGGAATTTGGGATTTGGCACTATATGAAAAATTTGGGATTTGGAATTTGGAATTTAGGATTTGATTGGCAATTTTGAATTTGGGCAGCATGTATAACCCATAAAAAAAGTTAGTATTTAACTATTTGTCACATCTCACTAATATTATCTTTCTTATATTTAATTTATACATCAATCTTAGATAAATGTTTATATTTTATTTATTAAAGATAATTTTATTTATCTTATATTTAAAAAGCTTATAATTAACTACTAATACTATGTCTAAAAACTACCATTATATATGATAAATTTTAACAGTTACTAACAATATATAATTTTCAAATCTAAACATATGTGCAAAAGAAATATGTTATAAGATAGGATTATATGTAAAAATTATTATAGGTAATATTCAAATATTACATATATACTATAATATGAAAAAAAATTTTTTAGTGCAGATTCTGCATTTTAATAACTATATACTATATGGATTTGCATATACTTTAAAAGAGTAGTAGATGCGAAAAATATGCAAGTATAAACTTTTATACTACCAAAATCACATACTGATTATTAATTATCTATATTATTTAGCAATATCTTAAGTCTTTTACAATTATTATTTTAATTTCTAATTTATAATTTAAGAAAAATATATTAATAAAAAGTACAGAAAATATAGAAATATAAAAATATAAATATTATAATTTATTATACTAACAAACAATATATTATTAAAATAAAAACTACTGTTATAATATCTTTAGATTTATACTATAATAAACTTTTCAATTAAATCATAACTAAATTTAAGTATTATATTATCAAATATCAATAATATCTATATAATTTTTTTCCTGCAACTTATCTATAATAGTAAACAATTATTATTTTCTATTCAAAGTACAAGAAATTATTTTTTTCATTTAATAAGTTTTACTAATATTGTATTCTAAAGTACAATTTCTAATATTTGAATTTTCTGTAATACAAAATTAGTTCAAGCAACCTATTATTTTTTTTTTAATTCTGTAGCACATTTATAAAATTATTGTATCAGTAAAATTATTTAATATATTAAAGTAAAGAATTAAAGTAATATTATTATTCTATAAACCATCTATCATTCATAAAGAACTTTATTTATATACTATTAGTAAAATAACTCAGTTCACACCAGTAGTTATATGTGTAATACAATATTCTTAGCTAAAAGATTCTATGATTTACATCTGAAATCTCAAAAACTTGTGTTCAATTTATTATTATTAATATTATTAAATGTAAAATTATATAAATAATTATAATAATCTTAATTGAAAATAGTTATAACTATATTATATTCTAATAATACTAAAACTATAAATATCTTGTCTCTTGTATATGTTTTCAATAAAATATTAAATTTTTTTCTTATTTGAAAAAGGTATAATTAGAGTTAAAATTTTAATATTTTTATTATTTTTTAAAGTTCATTAAAAAAAAGTACTTTAATTCAATAACTGTAGTTTTTTTTTAATTTAACTTTTATTTAAATTTTTTACTTTCCTTTATATGTGATTATAATGTAAAATTTTTGTTTAAGAGGTAAATAAACTATTTGAAAATACTTATCAGAAATACTGGAATAAAGTAGGTTCTATAGTAGCATTTAGTAGCAATTGTACAATGATATTTCTCTTTAATATTAATAGATTTATGAGGTTTGTTGATAAGCATTTTCATTTCTCATCACTCTTATTTTTAGTATTAAAGAATAGCAATTTTTATAATTTGAATTTTGGGAGAAAATATTTAAAAATATCTTTATTTTAATTAAAATACCTTTGCTTTAATTTCATTCTGAATATGTAAAACCTTCATTGAAATTTACATTTTATCAGGAATATCAACTATAAATCTTTCTATAATATTATTATCTAAAATAAAATAGTATGTAGATATATTTGCAAATGTGACAATTGAAAATTAGAAACAAAGCTCAAAAAAGTAATAATATAAATAAGACCTAAAAGATGTAAATTTTTCTTAATTTTAGTTTGTACCTGAGATGATAAATACTTGAAATAGTAAAGAATAGCTTGATATTTTGATTATATAACATATATATACAGTATATCACTGTAAAAAAAGTTTATCCATTTTTTATATTCCATCTTTTTTTCATAAAAGCCTCATATTTCCAGAATTAATAACCTTATATTATGGAATTTATCAAATTATTTACATTTTCCATGAATGGATCCATGAAAGGCTCATTTTTATGGAGTTTTTACAGAAATAACGGATAAAATTTTTTATAGAGTATTGGTTATTAACTAATTACTGAACTGTAAATTAACAATGTTTCATACAAAATTGTAACTCTTATTCAATTCCCTTACTCTTTCCATTTTCACTTCCTTCCTTATTCCCTTGCTTTTTTCCCTTTTCCTTTCTCTTTCTCTTTTTTTTATTTCTTACTCTTTCTGTTTCCCCTTTCTTATTCTCTTGCTCCCTTGCTCTTTTTCCCTTTTCCCTTCCCTTTCCTTTTCCTCTCCCATTCTTCCCCTTTTCCTTTCCCCCTATTCTCTCACTCTTTCCTCTTTCCTTTCTCTTGCCTTTCCTTTCCTTTTCCTTTCTAATCAATGTTGCTGCACCTCAACATTGGTGATCAAGTGACAGCAAGTTTTTAGAGGACTTGGCTAAGTCAGTGATTAAATTCAAATAAGACAAAATACATATTGTATACAAAAGTTAATTTTAACTTTAATAAACATAGGACATTTAGTTTCAGTTAAATCTACATCACTATGCAGAGTTTAGGAAAGCAGTTTTAACTGTAAAGGCTTTCCTCAGTTTAATACATTTGTTTAATAATTTATTGTTATTATGCAGCCATGTCGTTTTTTAACATACTGATATTTTTTAGATAAATTATAATTGGGAAGGATGAATTAGGGAAGTTTTATTATTGCGTAAAATATCTTTGATATTTTTAACGCATTACATCATTTAGTTTAAATATCACAAATATTAATTTTATAGGTAAAATACCCTATGCTTTTTATATGGAACATGATCTTAGACGTCTGCAAATAAAACAGTTATTGGGTATGGTAGTTAAAATATCATCCGAACTGCTTCGCAATTCGGTGATATTTCAACCTCCCTACCCAATAACATTTCACGTAAATATCAAAATATAATCGATTTTAAATCATTTATTTTTTGTTAATCGTATCAAATATAAATATATATATACAGTATATATCAGAGATAAAGTTGAAATGTATCGATTATTATAAATTACGAGAATCAAAACGAGATCCCATTCACGAAAGATGAACATGGTTGTAACTTCTAGGTATCATGGATGTTTGAAGCTTTGAGCGTAAGATTCTTTGTGAAACGAGTCTATTTTTAAAAATGATTCTTTTTGATCTAGTTTTTATTGGTTAATATCGATCAAATTGATCATCTAATCATTTGCGGCATTTTTTTGCGTAACACAATCTTACTGTCAAAAAAATTTGCGAGTGATATTCGGTATGGTAAGCTTCTTTCGGAAGAATTTCTTTGTTTGCCAATTTGTATTCCTTATTCTGTCGGACAATAAAAAAAAATAAATAAATGCATAAAAGAAGTTTTGTTTTTAGATTTATTAACAAGATTTTGAAACATTTAAGTATTTAAATAAGTCTAATGGTAGAATTGAATAGAGGTTCTGCATTATATTAACATAAAAAGTAAATGGATAGGGGAATACAGTTTCAAATGTAAAATATGAGCCAGTTACCAAAAGAATTATCATGATAAATTAAAATATAAATGCAGGAGAAAAAAAAAAAATTTTTTTTTTTTTTTTTTTAAGCAAGAAAAAGAACAATGCAAATAAAATAAAATATCCTGAAACATGAAAAATGTGAATAATTCCTAATTTTGAGTAAAAAATTTCACCCTGGATCAAAGAAAGCAGGTGATTACGTAGATAGAAAATTCGCATAATAATAAACGTTTCATAAAATCAATGGATCGGAGTTTGAGTTTATTATTACGTAAATTAAGTAATTTACCATATATGTGTAAGATCATCATTGTACACCTTTTAAGGGAAATAACCTGAAATTCGAACATTACGAATGGAAGGTCTATTCTATATCTGATATATAAATACTTATTAAATTCATATCAAAAAGAAAAATCAAGAAAACAAAAATCCTATTTTTTACTTCATTTAGTATTCACTTTTTTAATACTAATATTAATGTAGGTAAAATGCGAGGTAATGTAAATGCAGGTAAATGAACGATAAAAGTTTCATATTTGTAGCAAAAATAAACAAAAATATGAAACTTGGGGAAATCCAAACAATAGCGTAACACAATATAACGTGGATAATTGAAAAAAATTTCGGCGCAGTAAATTTTTTAAAAAAAATAATTTTTCAGATTCTAAATCTTTATTAAAAAAAATCGATCGAATATATATAAATCAAAATATACAATAAATAAATTACATATGATGTAAAGATACATTTATAAACATTTTAATAGAGTAAAAAAAAAGGAAAAGAAAAAAAGTGAAACACAAATTTCCAACAAAATAAATTATTAAATTAATTTATATGTAGTTTAAATTATTAAGGGATAACCATTAAATTTTGAGTCCTCCATTATCCCCTTGAGCTTCGTTGCCATTATCAACGACTTCTTGAGGAATTTCATCATCTTCATCATAAGGTAATAGATCACCACCATTAGAAGCAACGGGGATAGCATCTGTTTGTAAAACTTCTTGGTCTTTATTATCAGCGACTTCAGCACGTGCAATGAGATCTAAAATAAAAGATAAAACGTATTAATAATGGAGAACCCCAAAGATATGATCAATGATTAATTTAATCATTTATATAATATTTACCTGGACGAGATAAAGGAGCGGCAGAAACTGAAAGAATAATGGAAATCAAAACTAACAAGAAAGCGGAAAATACGATAAATCTTGAGTTCATCATTTTGTTTTGTTTTTTGATTTGATAAATGTAAAAAAGTGTTTTTTGTATTTGTTTGTTTAAACCAGTTAAACAAGAAGAAGAATTGTATGAAGAAAAAGAAAATGATTTTTATTAAATTATTTTTTTTTAAATTTGTTTTTTTTTGTTTTTTTAAATGAGAAATGAAATTTTTTGTTGTGAATTGAGGAAGGAAAATTGAAGCGTATTTATAACATGTCTGATACACTTTTTCTTTTGATCCTTTAATCTTGCATATTGATAATTTATCTTGAAACAAATCCTTGATTATAAAAATAAATATTATGATCAAAAAGAAAGAATTACAATTTCTAATTTTAGTACGTATTAACTCTAAGTGGGATCAGAGTAGATCACATATCAGGGACTGGCGCCGCAGCATTAGCATTTCGTGTATTGTGAAGTTGTTAGGTAATTAAATTTTATGCTATTTCTGTCTCAATCTCTTAATTTTAATGAGAATAAAAAGGTAAAAAAAAATTTCATAGTTAATAATTAACTTTTGTTAGATGAAACAATAATTAATTAATTATCCAAAAAAAGTTAAAAGATGTTATATTTTACTTTTTTTGATCAAATTTTTGGTTTTTTTTTCAAGGAAAAAAATAACTTATTGAATCAATTATTGGTTTGACAAAATATAAATAAGTGAAACATTAAGAATTATTATTTAGAAATGCAATTTGCCATTTGGTTTCATAATTTGACGGTTATCGTAATTTTTATCGGAGAAAAATCAAATAAATTTATTTTAATTCCAATTTTCAATAATTATTATGATTTATAATTGGAATTTACGTGATAAAAAAAAATTTCTAAGGTGTAAAGGTTCAAGTATTTGAAAAGGACAAAATAATGGTAAGTCATCATCAGCTTAAATCTGGTCATGAAAGATTCCGATCATTTTTGATCTACTTCGAGAATTAATTTGACTAAAAATTGAAATATAAAAAGAAAGGGAGGTAACGGTATGCATTATTTGAAACATTGAAACATTTGCCCTTTTTTTTTTTTTAAAGAAATCAAACCCTGAAAATTTTGTAAAAGATTTGGTTATTTTTAAAAATAATAAATATGCATGGAGTAACCACGACAATTTTTTACATTGTTAAAAAATGATCGAGTCACGTTGCAAAGATCACGCGATAAGCGTAATTCTGACACATTCGATCGAAAGACCTTCTCTAGTACATGTATCTTGGTACGATAGTTACACACAAAATGTACATTGTCTAAACAATATATTTAATAGTAACTTCGGCGCTAATAATAAATTAAAATAAGAAATAAAATAAGAAATATTTTATATAATATTAATTTACAAATTATCAATTGTGATTTAGCTCAGGCGGTCAGCAAATTTCACTGATCATATTCTTATTGCAAATACATGTAAAAGACACATAGTGCCGCAGTTATGAGGTAATGTCTGATAAACAGTATATTTACTACGCCATAATATTCCCGATTGCATCAAAAAAAAACATTCTCCCCCTTACGGGTGTAACTTATTGCATAATAAGTTTATAATAAGTGTAATGATTAATGACTCTGTTTAGTTTAAGGATATTCCTTTGTAATCTAAATTTGTACGCTCGGAGTTCGGGTTCATACTTCCCATTTGCTTATAATAATAATTCAAAAAAAAACTAATGAACGCCAATTAATAACAGATAATAATATTATGATCGTCAACAAAAAAAACGAATTACCAAGAATATGAAATAACTATCATATGGGATGGATTACTACTTATTTTTAGCTTATTATTTTTTCTCTTAATAGTAGGATATCCGACAATTTCTTTAAACAATATAATGGAACGGTCAAAAGCGAAACTCCGTTTTGTTAACTATTATTAGCCGCAGAACCTCTGTTTCTTTTATTGACCAATTTTTGTATTGACCACTCTTTGTATTCAAATTTTACATTGTATACTGTAAAACAATAATTTTCTATAAATATTAATTATATTCTCTGCTATCGTATTCTCCCATTCTTTTTTTGGGATATCGTCAAAAAAAAAAGAAAGGTTCTAACCTTTATTATTTTTAACGTCGTTTCATACTAAATATATAAAAAATAATAATATATATATATATATTTTTTGTAACTATGAAATTAGCCTTCCTCTTTATAATCCTTTCTGCAGTCATCATTAATGCTGAACCTTTATTTAATATAAAGTTATCCAAGACCACTTCTACAAATATTAATGTATACGATTATGCAAAGTATACGAAAAAAGCTGCTTTAAATAAATATTCAAAATTAATTTCCAATAATCGTCGCCGTCATTATCGTAGAGCTCCAAAACAGGATACAATTATCTTAAAAGATGAACAGAATGATATTGGATATTATGGAAAAATCACTATCGGAGATCAAGATTTTAATATTATTTTTGATACTGGTTCCTCAAATCTTTTTGTTCCAAATAAAGATTGTATTTCAACGACTTGTACAAATCATAACAAATTTGATTCTGCAAAATCAAAAACTTTTACATTTGCAGGTAATCCATGGTCAATTAAATTTGGTATCGGTTCTGCTTCTGGTATTACTGGAATAGATGATATTAAAATTGGTGATTTTGTTATAAAACAACAAATTTTTGGTCTCGCAAATGAAATGTCTGATGATAATGCAAATTTTATTCCTGATGGAGTTTTAGGATTGGCTTTTGATAATTTAAATACTATGAATACTTCAACTTTAGTATCAGCTTTAATTAAAAAAAATGAAATTAAACCAATCTTTAGTTTTCATCTTTCTCGTGCTTTAGATTTTGATGATCAAGGAACATTTACTTTGGGTGGGGTTGATGATTCTAAATTTACCGGTAAAATTAACTTTAATAAGGTTATTTATCCTACTTCTGCTACAGTTGGTCTTTGGCAAATAAATGTAGATGATGTAATTGTTGATGATCAACCAATTTCTTTTATTGAAAGAAGTGCGATTATTGATACTGGTACTTCAAATATTTTAATGCCTGAAGATGATGCTGCGAAAGTTCATAATTTAATTCCGGGTGCAAAATATGTTACTGAATCTAAATTATATATTATTCCATCTAATTCAACTACTATAATTTCCTTTAAATTTGGTGGTATTGTTTATCCAATTCAATCTAAAGATTTATGTATATCCCCAGTAGATTCATTTCATTGTATTTCAACCATATTACCTATAAAAATTTTAGATGCTACTACTTGGCTTATTGGTGTACCTTTCTTAAAAAATGTTTATTCAGTATATGATATGAACAACAAGAGTGTTGGATTTGCAACTTCTTCATAAAATAATATAAATGATTATATAATTTTAATAACTAATAAACTTTTTATATAATGAATTTCAGTATTAGATTTAATAAATCTTTACTTAAATATTAATTAATATTATATTTATTTCATTGAAATTTACTCTTGTTTACGAAATTTTATAAAAGTAAATTAAACGCGCTTTATTAAAAATCATGGTGATAGAAATAATCGGAACCAAAGTAAACGGGACTTCAAAGTTATATGACTTCGAATCCCTAATGTTTTAATTTAAAAAATCTGTAATATTAGTTTACTACCGAAAAATTTAATACTTACTTTTATAGGCAAAACTTGCCAATTTCATTGACTTCATTACGTCGCACATATAAAAGGTGACCTAAAGGCTAGACTAGTAAAAAAACTAACAAAAAAGTTTCAAAATGGATGGGCACACGAGGGATAGATATGTAATAACATTCATTATTATGTTTATTAATTGCTTTCTAAAATATCAATTCTAAAGTAATTTATCTTCTCTCTTCTTCCTAAATAAGCCATTCCATGTCAAAATATTCACCAGTTGTCTTTCCTAGTAATTTATCACATAGTATACGTGGTTTAATTTTAGTTTGATAATTAGCCAGACTATATAATAGAGGCATCAATAACTCTGTAAGATATTCAGTTACGCAACTTTCACCTTGACTCAAGTACAATCCACCAAAGTAAGCTTTAAAAGCATCAGAGTATGTTTTACAACAAGCATCTTGAGATATATGATTATCCTCATGTAAATTTAGGCACATACAATAGGCGGCAAATAATTTATTACTATTTAAAAAATTAATAACATTTTCTAATGAATGATTAAAAATTAGTTTGAAATGTTCTAGGACAATTTTTGAGATAAATAATTTAAGTACACGATTCCCTAAAAATTCGTAACGATTCCATTGCATTGGGTACTCATTTCTTCCTTTGGCAATTCCACGAATAATAACGTCACGAATTTCTGGTAACGGTGATAATCTAAGTGACATAGCATGATTTTTAAATTCTTGAGTTTTTATATATTTACCTATATTAAAATAAAGATGAGTGAGAATTTTAGATACAAAATATAATTTAAAGAAAAAAAAACAAAAAAGAGGACTTACAAAATAATTTAAATCTTGGTGGATTATCATCATTCGTAATTATCAATCTATCTGTATTTTCAGGTTTAGTGATTTCGACAGCATTACAGTTCTGTAACGTTCTTTTTTCATTGTTATTATATTCTGTATTTATAAATTCTTTTGTTTCTTTCTCAATTAAAAAATTTTCATCAAGTTCAATAATATCCTCACTATCGGTATCTACAAATTCAGATTCTATATATTCTTCTTCCTCTTCATCAGAAGTGTCCATATTATCTATATCAGTGTTAAAGATATTTTTTTCATCAGGTATTTTCACAGTTTCTGAATCATAATCACTTTCGTACATAACTAAAGGAAGTATAGTACTTTTCTCTACATTCTTTGATGACTGATTTAATCGATCTACCTTATTAGATGATTGAAATTTTTTGTTTTCAATTGATTTATATTTAACCATCTTATTTAAAATGGTACCAATTATATTTTCAAAAGAATCTAAAACCTTTAAATTTGAGGAAAGAATTTTTGAAATTTCTTCTTCATTGATTCCTTGTGACATTCCTAACATGAATATAAAATTTAGACAAATTTGGTGTTGCTTTTCTTTACTAATTTGTCGTCCCTCATCTTGATCAGTTGAATTGATTTCTATATTATCGAGGCTAAATAATGGTAACTCCGTACTTCTCTTTACTGTATTCATTTTATATTCAACCAATAACTATAGACAGTAATAATATAAATGTAAAATTATAAAAAAAAAGTTGTTAATATTATAATTAAAATACCTAGCCTATTTTCTATTGAACCAATTCTACTCTACCCACAAAAAAAAAACTTTCTTTTAAAAATATATTAATGTTACGAGAAAATTGGTTATTTCATTACTATATTAATGCTTATTTTAGTGAACCAAAACCTAAAAAGACATGCTCACATTATTAACTATTCTTATTAATTCAGAACATAAAGGTTCTATGGTAAAGCAAGAAATTAACGAGAGTTATTTATTATGAGTACGGTTACACGGCAGCCACCCTATCATCTGATCATTCTGATATCATAATTCATAAGCAAATCAAGAGTAATTAATCTTTCGCGTTTGCTTTTGAATTCACTTTTAAAATATGGTAAACACTTGTTGCTTCAGCTCTTTTCTTATATGATAAACAGTCATTTGCTTACATATCCTACTGTATCAAATAGTTGAGGTCAACTTTTCTTTCTGGATTATAATAATGACGTTTATTGTGACTTGCAATATTACGGGTTTGAAGTACATTGATCATGTTCTGAAATCTGAATAAGAAACTAGTTTGAATTTGAAATCAGATTCAGCTTTGTACAAGTGTCATCATGGATGTTATATTAAAATTCTTTGTAAATTGAGAAAATTGAGAACAGAAAATAAATATTTTAATTTCTTCTATTAGTTTATAGATGTCAAATTACAAATATTTAAAATAATAAAATAATGGCGTCTTTTCTTTTAATATTAAACCTATTTCTTTTTATAAATTTAACTGTCATCAGGAGAAAAAATAATTACACTATAAACTAAAATACTGGGCCAATAAAAACAACAAATAAAAGGCAATAAATAACTTCCAAGTAATTCATATTCCATTAAAGCCCACCTTAAAAATTTTTCTATGTTAGTTCCACTTAATATTAATATTCCAGGTGGGGATATCATTATTAATACTAGCAATTGTAAATATTGTAATAATTTGTATTTCGGAGTTGGTTTAAATAATGAAAATGGGATTATAACTATTAATGAAAGGAAAACTGCCAGACTAAAATTAAGCACCGATAAACATGAGATTACCATGGCTGTAAATGCCAAAGTAAATGACTTCAATACCATCCAATCTGATAATGATTTTTGTATTTGTATTAAAGTTGCTGGTATTAATATTGATATGCTTGTAATCAATGATAGTGTAAATAAAAATTCCTAAATACACAATAAAATAAATTTAATATATTTAGAAACAAAAATAAAAAATTTATTACATCTAAATCTCTTACCGGTATACCAAAAAATTTTGATAATTGGTTATAAGAAAAATGATTAGTTATAACAAAGAAAATAAGTAATCCTGCAAAATGACTAACAATCAAGATTGTCATAGGAAATAAAATTTGTCTTTGTCGATTATTATATGGCAAAGGAACAATATAATTAACATCTTTACTTGATGAACTCGATTCTGGTTGAGAATTTTCAGAAACTGATTCTTCAGCATAATCATCTCCTGTTTTCCCCCATAGTTCTAAGGCGTATTTTAAGTTAAATATTAAGGACTTATAATATGAGGTATTAAGCAAAAATATAAATAAAAGTGAGAAAACAAAGGATATATGGAGAATCAATCCAACAGTCAACAATAAAGCAGGTGGTAGATATGATCCTATAGAAATATATCGTTCTGGAGTCGGTAAAAGATAGAAGAAAAAAGATTGATGGAGATGTTCTAGAAGATTATTTAAGCTTCTAAAGGTTGATTCCACGATACTATGATTTATTAATCATTAAAATTAAAAGACTATTTAATTTTTAATAAAGTGATAACTAAATTATGCAATAAACTCTTACGATCCAATTTCCATAAAACTGAATGAATTTGAGGTTTGAGCAGTAGTATGTCCATATAAGGTTATGGCGTCAATTTTATACCTACAATAGAAGTGTTAACTAATAATTGAAAAATAAATAAAATTGCAATAAACAAAAACTTACCTGAAAAATAAGCCGTGGCTTCCAGTTGGATGACATAAAGCCTGATGTCTCATTGTCTGCAATAAATTATGAAGGGAGTCATAATAATTGCCGTTATCAAAATTAGAATAATGATGACCCGAATCGTGCAACATAATGGGAATACTGTATGAATTCCGACAGACTCTTATGACCGTGTTTATTAAATCTAAATTAGGTAGTTGTCCATTGACACCCTCTGAAATATAAACAATTATGTTAAAACATAAATTTCGGATGGAAAAATTTAAAATTTCATAAATTAAATACCAAAAAAAATCCCCAATGCTTTGTAATCATTAGTGCTTGGAAAATCCAAATTTATAGCAGCTTGAATTGCACCAGACCTTAAAAATAATGGTGTCGATGAAATGGCTTTATAAAAATAAAAAATTAAAAAATTAAAATAATTAAAATTTATAATAAAAATTACAAAATAGATACTACTAATCAAACCTGATCGAGGATGGTCATGATATGATTCAAGCCATGCCTGAACACCGGCTTCTCCACCATCAGTTATAAGAAGAATAATATCTTTGGACCAATAAGCGTAACCTAATAAACTTGCTTTAGTTTAATATATTTTTATTTTAACAATGCATAAAAATTATAAAAACTGATTCTTACCCTTGAAAAATTTTCCTATAGACAGAGCAGCTGCTATTCCATTGGTATTGACTATTTTTTTTTTTTAAAAAAAAAAAAATAATTATTATTAATAAAACAAATTAAAAAAAAAATATATATAAAAGTTTTGACAGGATTAAAAAAAAAAATGAAATTCTTACTCGTTTCACCATCATTTGATTTCCATGGAGCGCTCAATACAAGTGCCTCCGTCCCATCTGCGCGTGGTGCATTGAATACACCGTAAACATTTATTCCAGAAATTTTCTAAACAAAATGAATGAATCATAGGTTATTTAAGAGAAAAAAGAGTTTTTATAAATAAAGCAATTACCTTTCCAGACATGTTAAATGTGAAATTTTGCATCGCTGTTTTTAATCCAGCTTTCCGTAACTCATTTTCTATATAAGCAGCTTTCCTAAATTATTTTCAAAGAAAATAATACTAAGAATTGATAAGTATTATAAATTTATGTTTGCAAATAAATACCTCTGCTTATTTATCAATTGACCTACTCTATATTTGAAGAATTTGATAATAAGGTTATATTATCTCGAAAAGCTGCTGCTTCATGAACTTGTCCCCAGCTATAATATGTATTGACCTATAACAAAGGATGAAATATAATGTTATATAGAGTTTATATTTAAAGATAGGTTCAAAAATAAAATATGCATAATAAATAAATTCACAAACCTGACCAGGAAGAAGGGCGTTTTCTGAAATATAGGTGCTTTTATGATATTGTTCAGATGGGAGGATAAATAGCCAACATATCCCAACAGCGAATAAAAGAAACCTATATTAACACGCGTGTTAATAGTTGTATTATACTAATAACAGAATAATTTCATTAATAAGTACCGAAGTTTTGAAATCCATTTTTTAAGAGTTCGAAATAATCTTCTTCGTGTTCGAATTCTTTTTAACGTGTGAGCAGTATCTGTCATGACAAAAATAAAAAAAATAAAAAATATGGGAGGATAATTTGACTTGTGCACATGTGAGACTTAACTATGAAAA
The DNA here is from genome assembly GCA_021464525.1 of Rhizophagus sp. LPA8_4_AMF. Classification (NCBI taxonomy): domain Eukaryota; kingdom Fungi; phylum Glomeromycota; class Glomeromycetes; order Glomerales; family Glomeraceae; genus Rhizophagus; species Rhizophagus sp. LPA8_4_AMF. The sequence continues at coordinate 33,754 of JADRCO010000074.1, read as the reverse complement.
TTGATTCGTATTAGACAAATTAGGAAGTCAGACTTTAAAGATGAATGATAATCAATTTTTTTTTATCAATCCTTATCAATCCTATTTTATAAATTTTGCCTTAGAATTGGTTATGATTCTTAGATATAAATTTTATAAATTCTCCTTATTTAATTTAATTTAATCAAAAAATTTTTTAAAATTCACTATAGAATTTATCAAGAATTATCGAATTAACTGGAGAAAATAATATTGAAAAAAAATGGAACGACTTGTAAGGAAGTATATGGTCACTTCAAATGATGCAATAGAAGAAGCAAAATCCATTGTTTCCGAAATCGTATATAGTATGCAAATTACGAATATTTACGTTATCTTTTTTAAATAATCATTCGAACTTATATTTATTTGATTTAAGGTATAAAAAGTGGACAAGCGACTCTAATAACTCTTGTTCAAGTACTGGGCGAATTTTTGACAAATGATGATGTTACAATTCGTGCCAAAGGTATGTATCACGCGTCTCTATATATATATATGTCTCGTTATACTAATTTAGAAAATTACTAAATTATTGATTGATTTATTTTGTTAATTCACTTTGTAAATGTAAACGCAGGAACTGGACTTTTATCAGCGGTTCTTGCTGATTGTCCACAAGAGCAAGTTAATGATGCAGCAAGTAATTTACCTTTTTTGTTTTCTTTAACAAGCTACGGACTATTCACACTATTAAAATATTTTAACAAATTCTATAGTAAATGTGTTGGTGGATTTTTATTGCGAAAGGTTATCAGATACAGCAAGTGTACCTGAATTATTGCAAGGAATAGAATCGCTTACACATTTTAATGCGTTTCATGATGAAAATTCTGTAAAGGTTGCAAATTCGTACGTATTATATGTGAATGTTTAAGCATATATATATAAATATGTATTTTTAATTATATGCATTGTTTTTGAATATTTATTTGATAGGATATTTGCTAGTGTAAATGTTCAATCATTTCAGCAGACAACTAGACATCATGTATTTCAAATATTTGGTAGGCTGCTAAAGCACCATTTAAGTGGTAAGAATTAGATTAATATTTAATTTAAATTTTAATCATTTACTTACTGGAATGGTTTATTTTGTTAGTTTTAAAGCAAGCGGAACAAGATTTTGTTATTGGATTTATTCAAGCAATGGATGGAGAGAAAGATCCAAGAAATTTATTATTAGCATTTTCTCTAGTTAAATTAATTATACAAGAATTTGATATTTCTAAGCGTGTTGAAGTATGAATTTTATTTAATCTTTTGATAAAAACATTTATCCGGGTCTTGTTAGTGGGTAGTCATATCGGGAAATTCAATTTAGTCGGAGATTCTAGTTCCTGACATAGTCCGGAATCAAATTGGATTCCTATCGAATAACTATTAATTATCTTATTAATTATTTAAAAATATATTTTATACAGTTGTTATTTGAGGTAACATTTTGTTATTTTCCAATTACATTTAAACCACCACCTGATGATCCATATGGTATAACAGCTGATGACTTAAAAATTGCTCTCAGGTAAAAGATATATCTGAATAAATTTATTTTGATTTATTATTATTATTATTAAAACAATACACATTTATTAGGGAATGTTTGTCAGCTACGCCATATTTTGCCGAACTTGCTATGCCATTATTATTAGAAAAATTAGCTTCGAGTTCTGGCAATGCAAAGGTATAATATTTTAAAATTTTATTTTTTTTTCGGGTAGTATATTAATAAATTACATAATTTGTTTATATAGAAAGATTCAATGGAAACGTTAGCAGCATGTGCTCCAGTGTATGGTGCAAAGTCAATTGTGCCGCACTTGGAAGATTTATGGGAATATCTTAGAGAAGAAGTACTAAATTTTTTGACTTAAAGAACTTTTTTTTTTAATATAAATTTCTTTTGAATCTAATTTTTTTTCTCTCATATATATTTTTAGGTAATAAATGCTACTGATGATTCATTTGAAATCATAGCATTGGAAGCCATTAAAAGTGTCGTTGCTACATTATCTTCAGGAATAATAAACAGAATGGATCATTTACAACAATTTTTAAAGACTATTATAACTGAATGTATGGAAAATTTAAAAGAACCAGAATTGAAATTGTCTAAACCATGTGGAAGAATTTTAATGTATTGTGCTATGGCTTCAGGTAAACAATCAAAAAGTTTCTGGAGTGGGTATCGTAAAGATAGGAGATAACTAAAGAATTTGAATATTTCTGAAAATTAATAGACCCGTCTTTTAACATTGTAATGTTGGCTACTTTGAGAGTCTTAATACAACAATATAAAGAAAGTGAGTTAGCAACAAGGAAAAAGGGTATATTGGAAGTATTAAGAGTATTTATAACGGCAAGCAAAAATCTATATGGATCAATCGATAAACCATTGCAAAATTTAGGTATATACTTTTATTTTCTCCAATCATCGCGCTAAAATGTTTTTTTTAATACAATAAAATTCTTTATTGTTTTTTTTTTACTTATAGATACTGATTTTATCACGCCGTTATCATCTTTCAAAGATGTTTATATGGAAATATTTAGTTCAGCTTTACTAAGTCAAAATGAATATAATGAATTAAGACTTTGTGGATTGCTTGGGTTGCATGATATGATATTGTTACACCAATTTTTTAATGATGATGAAATCGGAATTACTTTACAATATTTTAATCGAGCAGTCTTGGAAGAAACTGACCGGGAAATTTCGTAAGTTAAATAGAGACGTTCAGCTATTTTTAAATGCATTATTTACACACCTATTGTTTTAATTCTTTAATTCACATTTATTAGAAATGAAGCATTAAAGTCTTTAGCTAATATAGCTAAATATAAATCAAATATTGTGTTGGAGGTTACACTTCCAGTCTTCTTGGATAATCTACCTTATGATAAAGATGAAATGAAAATTGATAATATTCATGGAATGAATTTAAAAAAAGCTAATTATGTAAAAACCTTGGATGCTTTGTCTGAATTGGCTATTGAGCCTATATTATTTGAAGCATATGTTCCACAGATTTTAAATAAATTGGATTTTGCGTGTAAGTTATCTTGTTTTACAATATTTATTTATAAATTAATTGATAAATTTCTGAAATAATTTTCTTTTAAACATAGCCGCTGAAATTGACCTAGATTATTCAGAATCATTATTGCAATCTCTTCATAGTTTACTTTTAAAAAAGACACATCATTCAGATATTTCACGTTATGTAGATATAATTCTTCCTCATTTATTAACTAAATCTATTGGACCAAGTTTATATGGTAGCTCTGATATAGAAAATACGATACAGAGTGTATTTTTTGATAAAAAAGTGATTAAAATTGTCGCTGGGATAATAAGTGTCATTACAAAGAACTTGAATGTTAGGTATGAAATGTTCCTTTGGAAATTTTTTTGATAAGTTTACATCATTTATTAAAATATTATCTCTCGCTTGTTTAGCGAACAATCGATATTTATTTCTCAAATGTTTGAGATATTCGTGAAAGGAAATTTAAATTTAAATTATCTTGGATTTTCAGATCAGGAGAAAGCATTATTTAGTACAACATTTTGTCCGCTTTCTGTAAGCTCATTTAACAAGATCTTTTGATGCATTCATAATAATTTACATAAATTTACGCTCCTTTTTATCTATATTTTTATTAGATAGAATCAAGTTCTCAACAGCAGAACCTAACATTATTATTTACGGCAGCTGTTGGATCTTGTCGGAAAGAAGTACGTATTATATTGTATTTTATATAGTTTTATATATGTGTGTGAATGCATTGCTAAAAGTAATATCTTTCGCTTAAGGTTCCTTATCCATTACCAAATATTTCAGAATTTTTATCGAATCTTGTTGAAATTTCCTTGAATACAAAGAATGAACATCAACACCATTCTTTAGCTCAACTAGCTGCTTCAATTCTAAATAAATGGAATCAAGGTTAGTTTAATTAGTGCATTGTAAATTCAACATGCTCTCCCTATTTTATTTATATTTGATTTATTTCAGAGAATGAGTTGAATCAATTCGTTGAAACAAAAATTCTTGGAGAATTAAGGAATCATTTTGCGCTTTCTAGTACAGGAAATGAAGTTATGAGGCAAACTTCATTAGATATATTTATTTGGGTAAACTACCGATATTTACTGATATACAAATGTTTTAATTAAAATACTTAAAAATTCTCTGATATTTAGCTTACAAAAGCGTTAATATTGCGCGTTCATTTATTGGGTTATCGGTGCGTTGATCAAATAACAAGTCAATTTAACGATCCAATTTTAGGAAAACGAGCTTCAGAAAGATTTGAAGTGTTAATTGGAGAAAGTGATTTATTAAATAAACAAAGTTTTGCTGTTATGAAGGTATATATATTTTTTATATTATACGAATGAAAAATCCGTATTAAATGTAGTACTAAAATTTGTTAAATGATGCAATCTGTGTAATAGACTCTGCATAAGCAAAGGTTCTTTAATTATTGTATGCCAATTTTGGCTGAAGGATTCAAATTATCCAGTAATGGTAAGCAAAAAATTTTTATGAATCAGTGAATTAACCAACATGAATGACTTCATAATTTTGTTTTTAAAATGTAGAGGTGAAGCATAATTATTTAATTGCACTATCCCATTTATTAAGAAATATTCCTAAACAAGTGTTATTAAGCGAACTGCCATCAGTATGTGCTTTTTTTTTCTTATCGCTCGTTCATCTGTCTTGGTGTTAAATATTAATATTTATATAAATTTTATTGATTACTTCTTTTTAAGTTGATTCCTTTACTTATCCATTCCCTATCATTACCTGACGCTGAACTTAAATCATCAACTATCGATACATTTTATATAATATCTGCAGATGCTCCACATATAATATCGGAACACATATCCTCTTTAATACCATTATTATTATCATCGACAAAAGTTGATAAAGGGAATACAATGGTATTTACAATATCATTCTTATTGTTTTTAAAATTTATCAAGTCAAAATAATAACAATTCTTATTTATTTATAGCGAGTCCGTATATCTGCTCTGCAGTGTTTGAGTATACTACCCGATCACGTACCATTTGATGTGTTATTCCCATTTAAATCAAAAATTTTGAGTGAGTTGAGTGCAGCATTGGATGATAAGAAAAGATTAGTTAGAACACAAGCTGTCAATTGCAGAAATAAATGGTAATATTTTCTGGCCCATTATTACTTTTAGTAATCACAATAATAAGTGTTGACTTTTTTCTTTTATAGGTTCTTGTTTATTGGACCCCGAACTGATTAAATTTTTTAGATTGATGTGCCGTACATGCGGCATAATATATATTTAATTTTACAATCATTTCTCATAACCATAACAATCTCATTAAATCCCAATTTTGTTATTCTAATACAATTTATTTTTCATAAATCCAATTTGTTATTCTATTGACATGATTATTAATTAATATAAATACAAGTGTATCGAATATAATTCATATAACTTTATATTTTATCTTTTTGTGTTATGTTTTTTCGTTGCAAGATCTTTTAAATAATCAAATTCATTACTTTGCTCACATAATTTATAGAACAAACTGTCAGAATTTTGGAATAAGTTATATGGTGTATCGAATTCCACGACATTCCCTTCATCTAAGAAAAATTTCATAGATGAGTTTATTATATATTCGATAAAAAAATCAGCATAATAAATAAAAATTATCAGAACTACTTACCAAGAACTAAGACCTAATATAGGTTATATTAAAAAAATATGATAAACACATTAGAAATGTCAAATTTTTACATAAAAAATATAAAAAAAAAGCTCACCCTATCATAATCGATTATAGTTCTTAAACGGTGAGCAATGCAAAGCAAAGTAGCCCAATTGAATTCAGTTCGTATTGTATTCTGTATTTGGAAATCTGTTTCTACGTCAACACATGCAGTGGCTAATAAAGTAAATAAAAGATAGAATATAAATATTAACTATTGTATAATTTAATAAAAAGAGTATTTTAATATCTTTTTTTAACAAACCTTCGTCCAATACAATAATATTTGATCTCCTGTTAAAAATTAAATTTGTTTAGCTTAAAAAATCATTATAATTAATAACATTTAGAATGATTTACCTTAATAAAGCTCTGGCCAAACATAATAATTGTCTTTGTCCTTGACTGAAATTATCACCGCCTTCTAATATTTTTGCATGTAATTTACCTTCCAATTTTGAAATATAATCTTTCAAATGTGCGCTTTGTAATGCTTGCCAAATTTCAACTTCATCATGTGTTCCGAATGGATCAAGATTAAATTCAACGGTTCCTAGTTAAATCGATCAATCGATCAATCATATGAACCATATGGTAAAAATTTAATACTACTTATATATTAAAATGTTACCTTCAAATAGGATTGGATCTTGTGGTATAATTGTAAGCCTGGATCTCAAATCATATAATCCAATCTTAGAAATATCAACTCCATCCTAAACAAAAATGAGTTTTGTTAAAAAAAGTTAAAAAAATAGCAATTTCCCACTTAAAAAAGGTAATATTGACTTACCATTATAATGGCACCATCTACAGCTTCAATTAATCTAAATAAACTTAATGTTAAGCTTGATTTTCCTGCACCAGTTCTTCCAACTATACCAACTTTTTCTCTGGGATTGATAACAAATGAAACGCCTTTTAAAACCAATTCAAGCCCTTGACGATATCTCGTAGAATAATTTTGATATCGAATTTGCCCATTTTGTGGCCATGTTGGATCTGGTCTATTATCGTGTATAACAACGGGTGCTTCACTTGGTAAGTCAATGTACTAAATAACAGTCATATAAAAATTATTAAATTATTTTGAAGATAGTTTCATTATCATAATCTGGACTTACATCTTTAACTCGTTCTACGGAAACAATATTTGTTTCAATTTCACAAAATTGTCTTACAGCCCAATTTAAAGCTTGGGTAACACTAAGAGCATAAGACACAGATAATCCCACAAGTCCGGCATCAATATTACCAGTTGTAAGAACTGAAATAACTGAAAAAATTGCTGCCCCAAAAATAATAATAGATCCTAAAAATTCTAATCTTACGGCCAACCATCTATTAGATGAAAAAGATGGAAAATAGGCTTTTTGATTTATATCCAACTTAGTTTCATTATCCCTGATAAATCTATTCATTTGTTGAAATGCTCTTATTGTTGTTAATCCTCCTAAAGTTTCTTGGAAATGTGCATAAATTGGTGATCTTGTGACTGAATCCAATCGTTTTAATTCTCGGGAAGTTGATAAGTAATAAGTTTGGATGTAAATATACATAAAGGCTTTTTTAACGAAGCAAGAAAAAAATAAGTCAGTCAGACATTTAATAAGACAATGATATGCAAATAAAATAATTTAAAAATTAACAAATTTTGCTACACGGAATAATAAAATAAAAACAACTTACTCATCGGAATAATCAAAATAATAAATAATGGTGTTGAAAATGAAATAACAAAAATTGTGGATAAAACTACAAAAAATGTTCGAAAATATCCTGCAAATATACGTGGAAGTAACTCATCTATTGTGTATATATCCTAAATTCAGAGGAAATTTACATTATTATTAAACTTTGTGATTTTAAAGAAAAAACAATTTTTCAATACACTATATCAATTACCTTACTAAATCTATTTAATATTCTTCCCAAAGGTGTTGTATCCTAATAAATGTAAATAACTTAGCGTATTGATTTAAGAATCCATTTTGGAAAAAAAAATTTAACTTACAAAGAATGACATTGGTGATCTGTAATAAAAACAAAGCATTATTTAAACAGTTAATTTTTTAATTAAAAATAAAATATGTAACAAATGATTATTAATATATACCTTATTACTCCATTCAACATTTGATGATGCAATTTCCGTGCTGCTCGAATAGCGCAAAATACCCAAAGTACAATAGTTTGAAATATTACCATTATTGAAAACAACAGACCTAATAAACCATATATAACAAAATATAATAGAATTCTCTCATTGCTCTCTTCAGAACTCCAATACTTAAGAAATACGTTCGTAGCTGATTAAAAATTATAATTTCTTAATAAATAAACAAAAAAAGAAAAAGAAAAAGCGTAAATCACGTACTTACCAACTTGAATTCCTTGAGATATAACTAACGTGATTAGCCAAAATGTTATCGTAACAACACCACAACTCTTTATATAGGATGCATAAACATTCCGTGACACACTCCCTTTAGCCATTTCCTCTTTAGTAATTAATTCATCTTTTTCTTGTTTTCTCTCATTTTTCACTGTAACTAAACTAGAACGCCTATGTATACTTGGAACACTAACTCTTCTTTCTCTTAGTTGACTCACAGTTTCTTCTGATCTTTGATCAGTAGCCACTTCATCAGTTTCATAAGCTAATGGTGTTAATTCTTTTGGTTCATCTGTTGGTTCATCATCTAATAAATTATTTGAATCTTCTTGTTGTCCAAATTCATCAATCAGATTAAACAATTCAGATTTAAGTTTCATTAATGAATCAAAATGTCCTTGTTCTATAATTTTTCCATCTCTCATCATTACTACGGAATCGGTTTTTGAGAGATAATGGATTCCATGCGTAACAAATATACGAGCCTTTGTACGTAAGATACCGGTTGAACCAATCACCTTATCAAAAATATGCTTTCCTAGATTATAAAATAATTAAGTCGTTATAAGAATTTCGCCAAATGAATTAAACAAACAATAGCACATACCAACATGAGCATCAACAGCAGATAATGTATCGTCTATAAATTGAAGTAAGTTACATCAAACACTTATTAATATTAACAATACCTAGTATCTGAATAAATAAATAGTTTACCAAACAAATATACATCGGCTCTAGCATAAACAGCTCGAGCTAAAGCAACCCTTGCTTTCTGTCCTCCAGATAAATTAATTCCTTTCTCTCCAATCTCTGTCAAGTCACCACCTGGAAGAATGGCTATATCAGGCTTTAAAGCGCATGCTTCAATGATTTCATCATATAATTCAGGCTTATACTCATATCCAAATGTAATATTATCTCGTAAAGTAGCATTCATAATCCACGGTGATTGATGTATATAAGCAACATGACCTTTAACAATAACTTCTCCTCTAATTTTTTCCATTTCACCTAACAAAGATGATAACAAAGAAGACTTCCCTGCACCTAATATTCATTAAGAATTTACTTAAGTAATTTATAAAATAAAACACTCTTTAACAATAGCTATACTCACCAACTTTCCCAACGATAGCAACCAACTCTCCTTTTTTTACACTTAAATTAATATCCTCTAATACAGCTTCACCTGAGTTACCCCATCCAAATGTTCCATTTTTAACGGAAACTAACTCAATTCTTTCACCTTCAGAAGCATAATAACCTTGCCTTATAACAGCTTTGGGATCCAATTCTTCTGAACATAAGTAATCTTCAACTCTTCTCAATGCTACACTTGCTTCAATTACTGATGTTATAACACTTGGAAAAACCGCTAATGGAAATTGTAATAGATTGAAAAGTGGGATTGCCACGAAAACAATTTGTACGGTTAATGGAGAATTAGATATCAACACATAAACCGCAAAAGTTGCAAATGATACCAGGAAAGGCTAAAGAAATAAAAAATATAAATAAAAATAAATATTCGGATTTACGCAAATATTGGAAATAAATGACTTACTGTTGAAGTCCAAGTAAAACTTTGTACAGCATATAAATATCCAAGCTTTTTTAACGTCTTTAATTCCAAATCATTTCTTACATAAGAAATCTTCAATAATATAAAGTTCAAAAATTAATTTATAATTTTTTCATAAAGAAATAAATTAATAATATAACATATCATACCTTTTTCAGGAAAGCATGTTCCCAAGCATAAAGTTTGATTACTTTAATTCCATTCAAGATTTCGTTCTATAAATATAAAAGACAAAATATTGAAGACTAAAAAACTTAATTACAGTAATAAAAATCTAATACAAACTTACCATCAATTTAATTCTCTCATCTTTATTTTTCATTTGTTTCTTGTGTAGTACTTTCATTTTATTAGCTAAATATGCATTGATCGGAATCATCATAATCATAATACCCACACCAGCATATGTACTAACACCCATTGTTTTATGCAGAAAATATAATGCGAGTATTATCTGTAATGGGCCTGACCATGCTATATGTAAATAGGTACATAAATCCATTAATTTTTGTGCATCAACACTCATATGATTTACAATTTCTCCCACAGTTGATTTTTGTCTTGAAGTATTAGATAATTTGAATGCCTTTTGATATATTGCTGTAACTAATGCTGCCTTTATCTAAAAAATATAAATATATAAAGTAAGTTATACTAATTTAGAATTCTAAAGATATGATAAAAGCATTTCTAACAAAATTATTACCTTCATTCCAGTAACAAAGCATAATTGAAAATATTGATGTAAGAACATAGTCTGAACCACTGCTGTAAGAAACATTAATATTGCAATACAATAGCCTCTATAAGCAGGTTGTCTTGTTTCTCTATCTCTCTGACTATTTACAAATTCCATAAGTTCTCCCAAAAGTTGTGGTTGAACAAAATTCAAAATGTCTTGTACAGCTTTAAATACCTATAAAATTCAAATAATTTAATATATATTAAACCTAAACTTATCTATGAAATTAAAATTCTTACAGCAGCAAAAGCAAATTGACCTCCAAACGTTAAGGTAATTGCTCTTAACAATGATGGACTAATAAATAAAAAAAATAAGAATAAAAGTAATAAGAATAAGAATATGTTAAAGATAGAAATATATAAATATAATAAAAAAAAGATAACAACCTTTTTTTCTTTAATTCTTTATTCCATGCAGCGTCAAATTTTTCCGATAATTTTTTCGTTTGATATTCAGGATCCAAATTCCATAGGTCGTCCATAGTAAGAAATTTTTGATGGCCAAGCTTCATAAGAGGTGTCATCCAATAAAACGTAGTTCTTGAGAATATATTTGCCGATTCTTCCGGGCAGTTAAGCTATAAATAACTTATAATTAATACGACGCAGAACCTCTATAATAAACAGATCAAAATTTATAATAGGTATAATTACATTTTCATCTCCATTAATAAGTTCGTAATCACTTTGTGGTTTAGGAAGTAATTCTAGCACAAATACAACCAAAACCAATATCGTAGAAAATAAAGTGATGAAAAAATAAAATGGTTTTGATGCTGCATATCCCATTAAAATTAAAGTGCGCAATTTAATAATATGTGCAATCAAATAGAAGAGCCAGTATAACAATAATACTGGCGAAGAAACGTGACTATGCGTATATGATCTTTTATAAACTGAATACGCGACGAACTAACACAATATTAAATATATCAATTAAAAAGAAAACGATTTGATGAAAATCACATACGTAATCAAATCAAAGTTACTTACCATTGTGAATAAATTAATAAAAGATGAAATAATAATTATGTTTAAAAGTAGCCATTTACTCATCCACACTGTATAAACAAAGTTTATTATACTTAAGCCAATCAGCAAATACAAAGTTATCTAAAAAAATAAATAACTTTTTTTTAGTAAATCTTCTGATTTCAATTACATCATCATGGGATACATACAGTAATTGCGATATTATGCCAATTATTTAAAGCGTGAAGTGGAAGAACAGCATGTTTCTTTGAGTATCGACGAATCTCATAAAAGCCAAAAATGATTAACAATAAATTGACGGATGCCAATATAACTCTAAAAAAAAATATATATATATATATTTTATAAATGAAATGAGTGTTTGAAAAATTATATACCATTTTATGTTTACGAATATTTACCCTTCTTCAAAACAAACTGTGAAATCCGGAAATTGTTGATTTGGCCCATCTGGTCTCCAGGGTCCCTAATTAAATCAAAATTATAATTAGAAATATTTTAAAATCTCATTATCAAAAAATCTTGATCCTTTACCCAGCCATCTTTATCACGACAAAGCATTTTATTTTATATAATAATTAATCAAATATGGATTGCCGGAAAAATATTCTATATTCAATTCAAAAAGTCGTTAATAAAAACAAAAAATAAAAGTAATCATTCAGTTGATATTTATATGCTGAACCAAATATCGCATTTATTATAAAGAACCGACAAAAATCACAGTCTTTACACGTCTTTTTAAAGATATTTCTAATCAAATATGCTTCCACAATATAATAAAAAGCAAAAAAAATGTCGCCTTACCAAATAATAAAACAGAAATTCAAAAAAAAATTACTAAAATATTAAGTTTAGAAATTATTTTTTCACCTATTTTAAACAAAATTAAACGAAATTAAATAAACAAGCAATGGTGATTATTAATCGCTCTGCGGCAGCCTGCGGCCTATTGATTAGTGATCAAAGATCGCCTAATTATAGTTACACGAAAGCAACCACCCGTCATTATTCATTATGATAATGAAACAACTTTCTTCGCAGCAGATAATTCAATTTAACAATCGCATTTATTTCCCAATTTGTCAGCACAGCAAGCACCTATTGATACAATAGAAACCCCTGATTCTATGCTGATTCTGAAACGATTCACATTTTTGACATAACAACGCGTTATCCAATATATCTTCATTTTTTACTTCAAAATTCCACTTTTCGTCCTAAAGTACAAAGGCCTTCACACAAATTCGGATATTAAACTGTACAACTTTTCCTAGTATAATAATTGCCATAACATTATCCAAAGATTAACAATTAATTGAATATCATAATCACACTGATCAATATTCTATGATAGCAAAAGCTTATAAAAAAAGGAATGAAAACCAGGATCTACCTAAGGCATAACAAACAGACCATGATGATGATCAGTAATCTTGAAGAAAATTCTTTAATTATAAAAGAATAAGTCAAATTTCTATAGCAGTTTCTGCCAAAATTTTCAGAAAATTATGGAAACTTAAAAAAATTAATATAACAATATTAAAAAAAAATGGAGTTTTATATACATAACTAATTATAATATTAAATGATAGTAATAATAATGAAATTATTATTTAGTAATTAATAGTAAGGCCGCTCAATAAATAGTTTCGTTTAATATCAATCCCCTCTCATTTTTGTCAAAAAATTGGATTTAAACAAACACTAAATATTAAATATTATTGGTCAATTAGCTTTATTAGTCACACGATTGTTTAAAATTTTTTGTATGTTTAAAATTTTATTATGATCCCCTCTAATTTTCTTGTACCATGTGATATTAAACGAAACTATTTGTTGGAGCGGCCTAATAATAATAATAAAATGTTGATGGTGATAAAATACCAGATTTTATTAAGAATTCCAAAATTGCCATAATCTTGCTAAATTATATTATATTATAATAATATCCTATCAAAAAGTTGAAAACAAACTTTAGAGATTTTGAAAGTAATCTTAATATTTCTAAACAACAAAATTTAATAATTACTCAAATCTTTAAAATTAACCAACTTTGCTCTTTTTTTGTGACTTAAATATTTTTCCTAATATAATAGGAATTAAAGCTGCAATAGCAACTAATGACACTGTAACGACATTTTGTATAGTAAAAAATGTAAATTCATCAGTTTCTGATAATCTGTGAATTGTCTCTCCAGCTTGAATATGAATAAATGATAATGGTGCAACACCTTAAAAATGAAAAATCGATTTTAGAATATACCTATATTAAATAAAAATTATTTAAATTATTGATATATGTTTAATACCAAAGAAAGTTGCCCAATAAAACACTCCAACACCAACTCCTAGATGAGGTGATGCTATATTTATAAACCAATTGGGTAAGAAAGGTGTTGTTTTAAGAAATATAATATATGAAAATAATCCCTTTCTATGAGCATTTAGCTAATTATAAAAATTTGATTGGAGAAAGGGATTAAACTTATTAGAATATAAATAATTAATTCATCAAAGATATTACAAACTTTCTCATTCCAACGTTCCATGCGCTCAAATAAATAGTTCTGTATTATTGGCTGTCCTAAATAATAAGACAACAAGTAACTAATAGTTGAGCCCGTACCCGAACACTTTTGCCGAATAGAGTCCAAAAAAAAAAAAATTAATAAAAAAATAATAAAAAACAAAAATTGAATCTTACTTACAAAACTAACAAGTATTAAAGCATTCCAACTTCCCCATAATGTTCCTCCCAATACACTAAGCATTACACTTCCTGGTAATGAAAAAGATTGTAAACTAAAAAAAAGGCAAAGAAGTAAATCAAAATCAAAGAAAGGAAACCAATAAAAAGAATTTTGTATTTACAATATGTAAGTTGCAACGTAACATATTACAACATGAATATTATTGTTTTCATGGCCTGTTAAAGCATCATGAAGTATTTTAACATCCTTTAAAGTTCTTGGAAATTTCAGAAGATTTTTCCTGATAAAATTAAAGATAAAATCATTTCAATTATTTTTAGCTTAAGTAAAAAAAAAAAGTTTATTACTTACACTTCTTTTGATAAATAAGTATTGAGAATAAGATACAATATTTCTGCAGATAATGTAAAAATAATCCCGAGAGATATTACTGATATTATAATCGAAGTTTTCAACGATTTAATTGCCATATTTAAATTCAAAAGCCAAAATCCGTCATTTAGTAAGTAATTTAAATGATCAACATGCACAATGATGTAATTAATTTCGTTTTATACCTCACGTGTTTAATTAGCAACTGTTATCGATTGATTTCCCATACATTTTATAGGTAATGAACTAAATCCAACAAGTCTGATCCACATAAAAGAAATTCACAACTAAAATAAATGAAAAAGCAAACCCAGTATTAAACAATAGAGATGAATTTCCAATCATTCCAGCAAATAAGAGAGGAATTTTAACAGTCCATCAGCAGGATTTCAAGAATTTTGTTGACAACGTTCAAATGGTAAACTAATATTATTAACATTTTATCATAAAATTTTTACGGGCATACAACAAAGCATCTGTCAATTGAGGCGAGTCATTTGAAGGTAATTATTACATTTATTATGTTTAACATTAGATTCTCTAGTTTTATGAGTTCTATATCAACAAAATAAAGTTATTCTGCTATATCTCCATATAATATTTCTCCTCCTTAGAGTTTACTTTTCTATAATTAGTGCGAGTAAATTTGGATCATGTGTCCAAGTTAAACAGAGATATTTTTTTTAATATGAAGAATAAGAGCCATGACAGCCACCGATTATGCAGCAAAGCCGCGTGGCTTCCAGTGCCGTACCGTCTTACAATATATAACATAAATACTCAATATAATGTTGTATTCGTGTGCATTTTAAAGCAGTTTTTTCATATTTCTGTAAACTGTTAAAATTGTCAATATTTGATTCTGCGCCGTCTCTGCGTTAAATAATTCAATCGCAACTTTAAATATTCTTTTATTATAAAATATTTCGATAAATACTCTATATAAACTATAAGTAAAAAAGAAAAAAAATACTGTATGTAAGTAATATCATATAAATTACATAATTTTTAAAAATGATCAAAAAAAGTTTATCGTATTAATATTATTAATATGAATTAATATGATCGTCATTAATGATTATAATTTAGTATATATATGTTGATTTTCTTTATAAGAATTTACAAATTTTTCTTAATTCATTATCTGTGTAAAAAATAAAGTATTTATTCTGAAATTAGTACTTCGCGATCAGGATGTTTTATTCCAAAGAAATATTAACACGAAAAAATGGTGGATTTGGGATTATTTGGTATGTTTTAAATAAATTACTTCATTTACCGAATAATGTTTCGAATACAATGATATGTTTTAATAATTATAGGTTGGCTGCTACTCTGGGTTCACGATCTAGTCTTCGAAAACTTTCAAAAAAGGAAGTAAATTCCGTTAATCTGATTAGGGCTTGGTAAACATTATTTAAATAATATAACTTTAAAATAAACCATATTAACTTATTTTGCTGCGGCCATGATAGTGAATATGTTACTACACCGCCTGAACCACTTGCGCTTCGATTAACCTCTAATCTTATGATTGGAATCACACGCGTTTATCATCAGCAATATCATTTTTATTACAGTAAAAATCTCTCATTTTTTTCGTATTTTTTAACATAATTACGTAATTCAACTTTGACATATTTGATAGCTGATGTGAATGGAGTCTGGCATAGTTTGCAAAGAGCTTTGATTGAAATGCGTAGAGAATCAATAGATATGATGATTCCACAAGCTAGGTAAAAATATTCATTATATATTTCTATTGGGATCTTTTTAATGATTTTGAATATGAAACATTTAGGTATGAAGCGATCACCTTAAATGATGATCCTTTTTTCGAAATTGAGTTAAATATTCCTATGTATGATATTATAATGGTAATAATAAATTTTTTTTTAAGTTCTTTCTAAAATTTGCGTCTTAACTAACTTGCTTGAAATATAAGTCACCACGTATAGATGTCAATTTTGAACAATTTCCATCATTTTCAGATGAAGGTACTTACAATATCGTAATAAAGTGATTGATAAACTGCTCAATATTACTTTTTGTCTGTATAGGAGCTTCTAATAAAAGTCGTCATTCATTAATAACCTTACCTGAAATTGAGACCGGATTTACTGCATCATCTGGTGGATTTAGCAATCTCGATTTGGATGACGATGTCCTTATGATAGATGATTCTGGGTAAATATATACTATTCTTTTTCGTAATGACAAAGTGTCAACATCAATTAATTTTCTATTTTGTTCGCTTTTAGCATAAGAATTGACTTTGATGCAGAAGGTTGTTTGCATGAGTTTATTACACAGCCAGAAGGACAACAAGTCACAGCTATTAACGTAATGGATGATATAATCAGAAGAGTAAGAGATGAACATGAAGCTGGTCTTGAAGAAAGAAGAAAGAACAAAAGACGTAAAATACATGATACTACAAATGATGAAGGATTACAAGAAATGGTAGTTTATACTTTATCGTAATATAATAAGAAAATACGAAAATAATCTTTAAAAAAAACTTGTAGGAAGTAGATGATGTATTAGGAACCCAATCTTTGAACATCGATGTTGATATTGAGGCACAAAATATGAGGAATAATGAAGAAATACTACCCTCTGAAGAACAAGATGATGTAAACAAAGAAAATGTGCCTGAAGAACAACCTGAACAAAAGCGTAGAAATCGTCGTAAAATTCGTGTAATGTTTGATGAAGAAACTGAGTTGACAAATGAGCAGATACTCGAAATGCGTCAAAACGTTAAAGATGATCTAGATGATGCTGAAATTGCTGCAAGAGAAAAGGTTGTTAAATTATCTCATTAATGATACTTTTTTTTCCTAATATTTAATTTATTTTTCATAATTAATAATTTAAAGATGAGAACACTTCAAAATAGAATGCAATTGGATAACATTCTTTATACTCCTGGAAAGCCTTGTAAGTAATTTTTAGCCATTGTTTTATATATAGTATATTAATATAACGTAAATTTGTAGTTCTGGCTCCGCAACTAGCCTCTCTATGGCAACAGCATTGCGCTCCTATGCTTTACGGTACGTATCGGATGCTGTTTGTTAGAATAATGCGATTTTTCTTATAACTTCTACATTTATTTAGATGAAAATGTAAAAATGAGAAGAATTCAATCTTTAACTTCAGGTAAATGTTTTATCATAAAGTTCTTGTGTAAAGATAAATTTACAAATTGCACTTCAACTCATTAAAATAATTATTATTTTTTTTAGTTATAAATTTAAATGGACATAATAACTCAGAAAATAACCTTGATGTAGAAGGACCTAATATTCCAGTTAGTGTAACAAATAATTTAAATTTGAAATACGGTTTGCTTTACTAATTCATCGTTTTTTCACTTTTTTTCAGCGTGGCGTTAGAGACAGTAGTATTCAAAGTGATGAACCCGAGCGACTTCGTAAAGAAGGAAGTCAGCAAAATTCAGCCATTATATCCGGAATGGAAAGCTCAGGATTTGACAAATATCCTGAAATTGGTATGTATTGTAATACGCTCATTCTTTTTAGAGATAATGTAGATAATGTCAAAAATAATTATTATCTCTTTCCTGCCACTACCAAAAGACCATTTTCTTGATCAGAATTCATCAATGGGTGGCAGTATGGACATGAATATTGATTTATTGGGTCAACTTAGAAGGTAATTAATACAATTGTTTAGTTCAATAGTTAAATCTTTCAGTATAAATATTTTATAATGTTTTTTGTATATTATTTTAGTGACGGTGGGCAAAGACTTGTTTCAATGGGCTTCAATGCGCCACCAATTGATTTCTCGGATGATAGAATGTTAGATGATGATATTAATTTACCGATATTTGGAGGTATTTCGTTAAATTAATAAAAAATATTTTGTAAACAAAATTAATCAATAACTTTTTTATTAGATTTGCCTCTGTTTGATAATTCAAGTCAAGCTCGCATAGGACAGTCCATGACTATAACTGTGAATAGCGAGCAAGAAGCAATGAATTTTTTTGAATCCATTAAAACAATTATGAATGATGCATACGTATCAATTGCCACTTTTCAAGATATTATGGAAACTCAACATGTTAGAAGAACAGATGTGGCGAGGGATTTTTATTATATCTTAGGTATAACAATATCGTAATTTATTTGATTAAAATATAATTATACCATTCTTACTGATTCGTAATTTATCTTATAAGCACTTGCAACCAGAAATTTAATAAAAGTTAACCAAACACAATCGTATGGTACCATAATGATCCAAGTTCGGAACGAATGATACATTATTTATTAAAATTTTATTTATTTATAACTGGATATGCATATTCTTATGGTCCAGAAACTTGAGGATTAAGTTTTTCAAAGCTTTTTCAACAGATTCTTTTTTTTTTATATTCAGCTGTATTTAATTATTGTGAATTCTCAAGAATAATTTTTTAGCTCTGTCTGAATAATTTGAAATTTCTGGTAAAACCATTAATTAAATTCTTAATTATAAAGTACTTTCCGTACTTTAGATGAATCGTATTTTAGATACGGTATTATAAAGATTATATACAGTCATCATGCAATAAAATATATAATGAATGGTTTATAAATTGTTTTACAAAAACTGCAAATTATTTCATTTTCGGAGATAATTTTCATAAGTCTTCATTATAAATGACACGTTAATGACATACAAATAATTTTTGGGTTCGTGTATTATAATCAAATTTGTCTAGAGGCCGAAATTAGTGCAATATTTTAAACTTTTTGCTTGGTCGTTTTTATTTATTAAATTTTTGTAGAAACTTTAACTTTATTAAAATTCGGAATTACTCATAGAAACATTGCCAATAAAATGTTGGAATTAATTTGATTACCGAATTTTAGTTTTTATGATTTATTTAAAATAAACTAACTACTATTATAAAGAAGATACATAATCAAAAAAAGCTAATAAATTAATTTTCCTTTTACCGAGTAAAATATTTATGTTTAAATCCAGAATCGATATGACTAATTCATAATAGTCACGCAAATTACAATTATAATGATGGAGTCAGCAAACCGTTTTTGAAAAGCGAGATATTAATCAGCGGATTAGGACAAGCAGACGCTTTCAAATGAAAACTTTTTATTGCACAG
Organism: Rhizophagus sp. LPA8_4_AMF; assembly: GCA_021464525.1. Lineage (NCBI taxonomy): Eukaryota > Fungi > Glomeromycota > Glomeromycetes > Glomerales > Glomeraceae > Rhizophagus > Rhizophagus sp. LPA8_4_AMF. The sequence goes on along the minus strand of JADRCO010000074.1, from coordinate 14,019 downwards.
AGCTCAAGGCTAGATTGTGAGCTGAAACAAGCGGATGCTGTGATAAAGGAAGTTATGGCAACCTTTTGAGCTGGAGGGTCTGTAACGGATACTGCCTCATGTCTAATCGGATACAAGGGTCAAAAGTCTGTAGTAGTGTTACTTAGCAACTTTGCGAACTTTTTATTTTGATTTTAGTTACCTCCTAAGCAATTCATTCAAATAACATTTAATTACAAAATGGAAGATGATAATTGGGTCACTTCTAAGAATAAAAAGTTTACAATGTTCTTATAATTTTTCAAATATAGTTGTTTACATGTTCGTAATTTTCTACAGATGTGACATTTTATGTTCGATGCCACGTACATGGCCAGCGATCTAGCTATATACCATTGAAAAGTTAATGACAAAATGAATTTTATAAATAATGAAAAAAGGAAAAATGTTTAAAGTATTTTTATATTTTAAAACCTTTGAAAGGTACCACGGAACCTACATTATAAAATAATTAAGTATAATTGTATAAAATATAACCCATTGATTTGGGATGAAACATTATTGCTACTATTAAAAAATTCTGGTATATATAATAAGGTGGGTTTTCTTGTATTATATGTTTATTAAAAAATGTATGTATTTAAGATTAAATATATGAATTTAAGGATGATTTAATCTATTTTTTTAAAACAATAACGATATTTTTTATTAACCCCATAGTGCTGGCCCAATTTAAGTTCAACCGCGATTTTTGCAAGAATAAATATTATAGATTGAATAGTCGTATATTAAATAGTTATTGGATGGGGAAAAAGAAATATCGGTCGAATACCGATATCCCCCATCCAATAACTGTGTTAGTTCGTCATTAGGAATACTGCGGTGACCAATAGGACTAATAAGTAATAATGATTTCAATATTGGATGTATCATAAAAATATCGGTCATTAAAATCGCATATTCCTAATCGACTGAACAATAACAATTGATAACATAAAATCACGTTCACATGTGAGGTCTTAAAATTCCAACCTAGCAAATACATTAGCTGACGAAATAAATCGTCATTTAGCAATAATTCTACATTTTCCTGATCTTAAATTTTCCAATGAAATTGTAAGACTAAATATTGAAATTTGATCATTTTGATCATTTTGAAATTCTAATACCTATTTTAAATGACCATATTATTAAATTTGCCAATAAATAAATGAGTTCTGAGATGGACAAATTAATCATCAGACAATCGGTTTCAGGTAAATAACCTAACGATTATTGACAATAATTGATGATTTAACACATTTATTCATTTATTTAACTCTATTAAAGCCTTTATTTGAGATTTCGTTAACACCATAGTATAAACGGACCAATTTAGGTTCGACCGAACGATTATATAATTATTTTTACTACACAAAAATCTCCGTGATTATATTTATGAATCTGTTAAATAAGTTGATCGAGCTAGCAGTCTTTTTTAAAATTTTAAAATCACATTTCAATTGGTTCAATAATTTGAGCTGAGTATTATGCCAAGAGATTTTATTAATGAAAATTATTACTCATAAATAATGAATTTGGTTAGCCAAATCGGAAAAAACGATCAAATTTGTTTATCGCTGGTTTCAAATTGGTGCGACCTTCCTGTACGTCATCCCCTAAGGAAATCAGTTTTCACAAATCTGGTAACTCCTGGATAACTATCTAGAGAAGAGTCGATTATTAACGGTTTCCGAAGGAATTCTTGCAGTAATCTCAATCATTTAAGTGGTTTTTCTATGAGCGAGCTTTAACTTTGTGTAGCACTATCATATTTTCAAGAGAAACTACTTTTAAAATAATTGAAAATTTCCCAAGATTTCCTCTGGTAATCACCAACAATCGATCTTCTCTATATGAAAACTCCGGGTCTTCCAGATTTGTGAAAACTGATTCCCTTAGGGGAAGTTTGAAAAACAGCGATAAAGTTTTGTTGTTCAAAATTTGACAGACGGATTGAAAAAATAAATCATCGTCAGTTAATCTTATATTTATGCTCCAATCATTATATAAACAAAAAATTTTACGATTTTATCTCTAATTTAAAGAATAAAATACTGTATTACAGTTATTCAGGAGAATTCCGGGTTTTCCAAATTTGTTAAAACCCGATTTCCTTAGGGGTGACGAACAGGAGGTCGCTCAAGATTTTGACAGGAAAATAAATCATCGTCAGTTAATCGTATATTCGTTATATAAACGAAAAATCATACGATTTTATCTCTAATTCAAAGAATGAAATACTGTATTTAGCAGTTGATTATAACAACGTATTTATTCATTCCTTTAAACAATGCCATGCTATTATATTATTAACGACTTAATTATTATAAAATTTTTCGTTAATAATGAATGAATTTGGTAATGATCTATTCACCTTGTGCATTAGAAGTTAGAAGCATATTTGATCCCCAAATCTTATTACTTTCAATAAAAATTATTGGAAAGCTTCCAATGCACATAATTGGAATATTGGAAGGATCGGAATTGGAAGGTCCAATTCCAATAAAAGTTATTGAAGCTTCCAATACATATCATCGTTATTTACATTATTTTACTATACATGACCTAGCAATCTATTTTTCATAATTATAAAATCATATTACAATTTGTTTAAGGATAATTTAAGCCGAATATTATCAAGTTATTTTATTAATATATATTATTGATAAATAATTTTATAGCCAAGAACTTTTTTTAATCGGAACATATGATCAAATTTGTCTAAAAGTTTTGTTGATTATATACAGTAGATGAAAAACAACTATCTCTAATCTAAAGAATAACCAATAGAGTCGGTATTCAATATTATAAATTACATAACTAATAAACACGCATTTAACAATGTCACGTTACTCTATTACCGATAATTTTTCGTCAACATCATAGTACCGACCCAATTTTTATATATTATGAAGTACTACCGTATTTTGCGGTTAGTAAGCACCCCCCCTAAAATAAGCACCATGGCCAGAATTATGGCGATTTTGGCCAGAATTATGAGGATCTTGGCCGGCATTAAGTGCAAAAAGGGGTGCTTATATACCGCAAAATATGGTATACCGTATAATAATAGATATCCTACAAAAATTAAGATTCAACAAACAATCTATTTTTAAAATTACATCATATTGAAGGATAATGTAAAACCGAATATTCTGATGTCAACCCAATTTTAATCGGAAAATACATCATAGTCTTTGTTGCTCAAGAATTTAACGGATCTAACAAATAAATAATCGTCAGATAATCATATATTTGTGATTCAATTATATAAACGATATCTCTAATTTAATGAAATACTGTATTTGGTAGACTTGAGAATCACTGAGTCAAGTTAATTATTGATGAATTATTAACTTATAGACGCGTTTATTCATTCATTTAAACAATGCCACGCTATCTATTATTGAAATATTAAAATCTTAAACTTCATAGTGATGTGCATTAGAAGTTGGAAGCATATTTGGACTTCCAAATCTTCCGATTTCAACATTACTTTTAATTTACAATAAAATTTTATGGTTTTCACGTAAAAAAAGTTTACGTACATATTGTATTATTATTTTTATTTATTTTATCTTTATTTAAAACTTTTGTTAATTAATCATTATTTATTTTAATTTTATAATCAAAAATAATCTCTTTGGCGGACAACACCGTATTGACAGGCCAAATTCCTAAAATCATGAGAATTCTTATTGTGATTTATTAAAATCTATTTTTTAAACAAAAGATTTTTATACGTCACTTATTAAATCCCAATATTTTTATACATCATTTATAAAATGTCCGATATTAATATTAAGGATGATATTCGGGTCAGGAAATCATACTTTAACCGTTTAATGATAATTTAAGTTCAAATATTATATTAATAAATATTATAAATAAATACTGAACTTCTTATTTTTACAGCCAAAATCTTATTTTAATCGGAAAATTTGTCTAAAGTTTTGTTACTCGAAAAAATTTGATGGATTTAACAAATAAATAATCATCAGTTAATCGTATATTCGTGTTTCAATTATTATATACAGTATGAAAACTCTACCTCTAATCTAAAAGAATCACCAATAAAGAGTGTGGTAATCGTGGTAATCAATATTTCTAATGACATATAAACTAGAAAATACGCATTTAACAATGTCACGTTGATAATTTTTCGTTAACATCATATACCTACCTAATTTAAGTTTAGTAATTACTATTTCATTATTATATATGAAGTACAAAAAAAAATTAAGGTTCAACAAACAATCTATTTTTTAAAATTACATCATATTGAAGGATAATATAAATCGAATATTATGAGGTCAACCCAATTTTAATCGGAAAATACGATCAAATTTGTTCATAGTCTTTGTTGCTCAGGAATTTGACGGATTGAACAAATAAATAATCGTCAGTTAATCATAGTATATATTTGTGTTTCAATTATTATATTAACGATATCTTTAATTTAATGAAATACTGTATTTGGTAGACTTGAGAATCACTGAGACTAGTTGATTATTGATGAATTTATTAACTGACAGACACGTGTTTATTCATTCATTTAAACAATGGCAATATTAAAATCTTAATTTTATTCGTTAACTTCATAGTCAGTGATGTGCATTAGAGGTTGGAAACATATTTGGACTTTCAATCTTCCGATTCCAACATTACTTCTAATTTACAATAAAATTTAATGGTTCTCGCGTAAAAAAAAATTTACGTACATAATGTATTATTTTTTATTATTATATATTTATACAGTGAAATTCGATATACCGGAACCTCGATATGCCGGATCGTAAGTAAAATCTTGATATATCGGAATTGGGGTTATCATAACGTTTAATTAGATATATCGGAATTCTTGATATAACGGATTTTTGACAACTTTTACTAATGGAACGGATGGTTCCATTATATCGAATTTCACTGTGTATTTTTATATTTATTTAAAACTTTGTTAATTAATATCATTATTTTATTTTAAATTTTGTAATCAATAATTTTTTGGTGGACAATCATTTTTATGCAACGTAAAATCCTAAAATCATGTGGAAATATTTAAGGTGATTTATTTTATTAATTAAATCACTGACATTTTTATACATTTAAATCATTTAAATCACCGATATTTTTATACATTTAAATCATTTAAATCACCGATATTTTTATGCATTTAAATCATTGATATTTTTATGCATTTAAATCATTGATATTTTTATGCATTTAAATCACTGATTTTTTTATGCATTTAAATCATTGATATTTTTATGCATTTAAATCACTGATATTTTTATACATTTAAATCACTGATATTTTTGATATTTTTGTACATTAAATCACTGATATTTTTGATATTTTTGTACATTTAAATCACTGATATTTTTGATATTTTTGTACATTTAAATCACTGATATTTTTGATATTTTTGTACATTTAAATCACTGATATTTTGTACATCATTTATTTAAATCCAAATGTTCGATATTTTCATTAATCCAGCAAAATGTCCGAGTTTCGGGAAAATAATCCAGTTCAGGAAATGGTCAATCGGCAAATTGACTTCAGGAAATGATATATTCGGGCAAATGATAGAATATCATGCTATAAGATAATATAAACACTGAACTCCTATTTTTTTTTATAGCCATACGATCAAATTTGTTTAAAGTTTAGTTGCTCAAAAAAATTTGATGGATTTAACAAATAAATAATCGTCAGTTAATCGTATATTTGTGTTTCAATTATTATATACATTATGAAAAAATCTAAAAGAATTACCAATAAAAAATGTGGTAATCGTGGTAAAATGACATAACTAATAAACATACATTTAATAATGTCACGTTAGACGTCATTTTATTACCGATAATTTTTCATCATCATAGTACCGAGTTCAAGGTAATCTTATTATATACGAAGTACTGTAAGATATACGAAGTACTGCAAGAGATCCTGCAAAAAAAAAAAAAAAAAAATTAAGGTTCAACGGATTGATCGAACACCATATAATAATATAAACCGAATATTACTATGACAAACTTCGGAAAATACGATCAAATTTGTCTAAATTTTGTTGCTCAAGAATTTGAAGGATCGAACAAATAAATAATCGTCAGTTAATCATATATTTTGTGTTTTATTTATTATATAAACAACTTAAAATTCGTACTTAAAGGTAATTGAATCACTGAGTCAGATATTGGTCGACCAATAAGAAAGTTGATTATTGACAATTTTAAATCGTCAATGATCATTGTCAAAATTGAAGCTTCCGAAGTTCTTCAATGACGAATGACAAATCTATACAAATCAATAAGGGCTAATAAGAAAATCTTGATTCTTTTAGGTTAAATTGATACAAAATATCTAACAAATGATTTACATTTATTATATTTAATATCAAAAGGGCATAATTTTTTGAAATTTTCTCATTGTTCTCAGGACTTCCTTATTTTGGTAACTTATTTTTTTAAAAAAAAATCACGACATAATAAATAATTTATTTACAATCATGTCGGATGCAAGACTAAGTATCTTATGTTTACGTCTGATTTTTACGCGTCTCATAATATCAGATCAAATGTTCTAAATTAAAAGGCGGTATGCGTTATGCCTGACATGAAATTTATTAAAATTTACATTTCAAGTAATTTTTTCCGACCAATTAATTTTCTTAACTCAGAGAAAAATATCATTTATTTGTTTTATTCCGATCTTGCATGACATTTTACATTAAAAATTAATACAAAAATAGTAAAAAGTAGTTCTTAATGATTTAATTGGTTTTTCTTTTAAGGAAAATTAACCCCAATAACGGTTTAGGTAATATACGGAACATTTTATGCGTTGTAATTTCACATGAGATATTTAGTTAATTTCATTTTTTTTTTATTTTTTTTTACAACGTAAACAAAATAAGCAGATGATTTTTAGTTTCATTGGAGAATGTATGCAAATGTATTTTCTATGTATATAATTCCAGGAAATTTACATTTTAAATGAAACTTTATTCGAATTGTAACATTTAAAATTGAATAGAAAGAGATATGATTAATAAGGAATCAAATGAATGAATTATGGGTCACGACAGAATTTTGTCAAACATCAAAATCTGCAATTAATTTCATTTAACAATGGAAATTTTGAATACAATATAAATTAATATAATTTTATTAGAATGAGTTCTTTCAAAATATTTTTATATTGTAATAATTTCTTAAAAAGAAAAAAAAATAATTGAATAAAGAAAAAAGATTTTTTTTTATTTTTCTTGGTTCAAAGAAAAAAAAAATCGATGTGCACTTTCTTTTGGTGATCTTTACTTTTAATAGCATTTCATACATGATTTAAAACAATGGAATTCCTTTTTTTGATTACTACGAAAAATACAAGGAAATCGGAATATCCATAAGTAAGTAAAAAATATAAGAAATATAATGTATATCAAATAAATCATTGACAAAATGACATTTTTTTTTTTTTATGAAACAAAAACCGAATTTAACCGATTTACCGAATTTACCGAATTAACCAAAAAGCGCAATAAAAATCAAAAAAAAAAAAAACGTAACAAAAAATAAAAATTTATTTAAAAAATCGCATAAAAAATGGTCCGAGGAATAATTTTTCCTAAATTTTTTAATATTGTTAGTTTTTTAAGGTGACATTAACATTTTTTTTTCTCACCCCTTAATACCATTTTAATATTTTTTTCGGGAAATTTTATTCAAAGAATTGTTTATAATAATTTTGATTGGATTTTATTTTCCGCGCATACTTTCTTTAATAGGTTAAATCATATCGATTTCATATTAAATGACCAATATAATATTATAAGTGGTTCACCGTTTATTTTTTACTAGGTTTTATATAGTATATAATTTAAGTATTTGGTTTTATATATTATGCATTATAAATCAACGGGAAACTTGTTTCATTCTATGTGAGCTCAAAAATATACTCGTATGATATATTGCCAAGCATTACTTTATCCAATAATCTTTCGAGTTACAACTTAGTTATATATAGTTTGATTATTAATTTCTTTTATGACTAATTTATCAACGTATTTGTTTATTTTTTTTTTACGATTAAACTTGAAAAAAAAGTGACATAATAAACGCCAATATTTCCTTTTTGTTAATTGGTATACTACATTTTTTTGTAAATCATCACTATAATTGAAAAATAAATTCCCGGTACGCGTAAGAATCGATTTTTTTTTTTAAGTTTTCTTTCTGTTTATTTTATAAATAAATAACACTTTGACCCTATTGATCGATTATTTGACTCTTTCATTTTCTTTTAAAGAACCAATAAAAAAAAAAGGTTTGATTAGCAAATAATTAAAATAATTATACTGAGTCAAATGAAATGCTTAAAGAGGAAGTTCTTTCTAAGTGATGCAAAATTATTTAAATATTAAACATTACAACATAATAAATATGATTTAAAAATAGAAGTTCTTTATTGTATCCGAAATTTATGATTTCCCGATTCTGAAATAAAGTTTATCAGAAAGAAAATTATCGCAAATCAACGGTTCTTAAAATCATTTTGAATAAAAATCGATCCCGAATTTAAGCAAGCTGTATGCGGAACATCATTTATAATATGGATAGATGTAAATAACTCCGATTAATTAATCGAAGAATTTTTATTCGTTTTTTATGTATTTTATAAAAAATTTTCTAATATTATGAAAAGTTTCCCTTGATTTTTTTAACGTAGTACAACTTTTACGGAAAACAAATATTACGTTTCATAGAATATTTTAGAAATCCGACAATAAAAAATTGGGAACGGGACCAAATAAAAAATTTCTTTTTTGACGTGTTTGTTTCGCAAAAAAAAAAAATAATATTAAAAACAAGTTTTTTTATAATCACTTCTTAAGATTATCTATCTTCTAGTAGATATATATATATATATATTAATAATGTATTTATTAAGAATTAAAAATGATCCATTCTTAAAATAGGTTGTTCATTAATTAATTAATCAATATCTGATATATTTGTTTTTTAATGGTAAAAAACACATGTTTAGATAAATCCTAGATCATCTAATATTTTATCTAAAATTTATAATGAATATTCATCACAATATAGCTTTCATCACATCTCCAATTCATCACCCTACGTTGTAAAAAATTAGCGCTAGTATGTATTGATGTAATTGAGTTAGTATTGATGTAATTAAGTTAGTGATGTAATTGATGTAATTGATGTAATTGATGCTTGTCCAAAAAAGAATGTTGATTTAATTTATCCTTATTTATATTAAATTCTTTCCGAGTATTCCCAAAAGTAGTATAAAATACAAAGGTACCAATTTAATTAGTATAATTAGTAAATTATTATAACCGTTAAAAAAAAAGTTCAAACTTTGGTCTTGTGTAATACTATAATTTAAAGAGATAAGCATACTTTAAATGGTATGATTGAAAAAAAAAGATTAAATAATTTAAGGGTAACAAAAAATTTCATTTTCGGTTGCATTTTGTATTACCATAATTAGAAAGTAATACGATTTAACCATAAGGGTAATGTTTGTAAAAAATAGTTCATTATTTATTTGTTCACGCGCCGCCACTTTTTAATACTTCTAAATCATATAATATCATATCACGCGCAATATTTCATGAATGAATCAAATGAGTCACGCAGCATATATATACTTTTTGTTTTCCCTGAAAGATAAACAAAAAAAATAATTATGTGTGTGTCACAAGAAATTTCACAAAAAAGGAGGAAAATCATTTAGTATAGAGCGACAAATAATTAAATGATGATGATGAAATATTAATAGTAGTAATAATTGAAAACAATCAAGTTTCAAAAATTCCATTATCATTATTCTTTTTAATTTCGTGTTCATTTGTTTACGGAGATTAATTAGTTTGAAACCTTTTAATTCAAGCTATTCAAACCCTTTTTGCAGGACTTTTTCCGAATTTACCGGCCCGTTTTAACAAGGCATTATTATATTTACATATTCGTTATGATCGTCAGTGTTGCCCGAAATTTCCAATTAAAATTTTTATTTTTAGTGTGGCGGTAATGACAAAAGGCCGAGCCACACGGTTTAACATAGTTTTTTTTTTTAAATGATTTACGGTTGTCAAAATATTTATTATTTTGAAAACCAATAAATTTTGATTATGAAAAAAATGGGTTTACAATATTATTATTTCACAGTTCACAAGTTTCAAATTTTTAAACAGTATTAAACAGTATTAAACAGTATTAAACAGTATTAGGCTCTCATTTAACCATTTCTAGTAAAAATATATGTTTTTTTTTTTAAAAAAAAAAAAAAAAAAATTACATAATTTTTTTTAAATTATTATTATTATTTAATATTAATAAATAATAATATTATTTATTATTATTATTTTGCTAAAACCATAATCATTTTAAACTTTTTAGATTCGGACAAAAAATTTATAGTTTAATTAATTGGTTGAGATTTTCGAAAAAAAAAAAAAACGATCAAAAATACTTTATCTTAAAAGATAAGGAATAAAGTTTTTTGCCGATCATGATATCATTTTAATAAAAAAAAAATTTTAATTTTTTTTAGGTTATAGGTAACCGGGAAAATAAACATTACATATACAAATGCTATAGAAAAAATTTTTTCTTACTTTAAAAGTTTTCTTTCATTAGAATATCCTTCTTTTTGATTCGATGAGGAAGTAATAAGATTTTCAATTTTAGTCTCGGTGAAAATGTTCTGAATTTTTGGTATTGGTTGAACCGAAAATAATTCAGGATTATTCATTCCCAAAGAATATCATACTTAATAAAGAAAATTTTATTAAGATAGATTATTATTTATGTTTATGATGATCTTAAAAGAGATTTTTTCAATGATTTATGATATTTATGATATTTATGCTATTTATGTTATTTATGTTATTTATGATATTTATGATTTTTATGATTTGAGAGAATCTTTTTGTTAGAAAAAAAGATCGGGATAAAAAGATATATAATCTATTATTGATGGGGTACATGATTTTCACACGGAAATTATTGAAATAAATTAATTGGTTCATTTAGATATTTTATACCTTCCACATGTCCAAAACAAGGGTTTTTGACCACAACAAGGGTTCTTGACCACAACAAGGGTTCTTGACCACAATAAGGGTTCTTGACCAAAACAAGAGCTCTTTGATTACGATAAGGGTTCTTGACCACAACAAGGGTTCTTGAACACAATAAGAGTTCTTTTTAATTTTTTAAAACATCAAAAAAAAAATTCATACAAAATACTGAAAACCAATGAAATTTTATTATCATTCGACATAAAGTTTAAGACTAGTATTAAACGGGATAATTCTTTTCTTGGAATTTAAAGTCGATTTATTATTAATTCATTATTTGTTATCAAAAGCATATGTTAAATAAACCAAATGTTTATTTATTTACCTTTACCTAGACTAAGTAAAGTATTATAAACCCGATTGTACTATCTTACCCTCCGAATATTAACGATAAAGTAGCCAATCTGATAAAACCACCTTGAGAAAATTTGATAAGCAAAAAGCCCCACAATCTTTTTTCAAACAAATAATGATAATGAAAAAAAAAAAGATGTTGATTAAATATGTCTCACACGCCACATTTACAATTACAATTAATCTGCTTTGCTTTGCTTTACTTACTTTGTTAAAAAGAATTCTTATGATATTATTATTTGTTACAATAAAATGTAACAAAAAAAAAAAAAAAAATAAACAAAATATAAGCAAATAATAAATAAAACCTGAAAAAAGTAACTGTTGGCTGGGTATTTGTAGAAGATCTTTCCCTTTTCCTTTCACCAAAAAAAAAATCATTTTCGAATGAAATATCTTATTTATATTTCATGCTTCATTGTTTGTGTTTTATTAACAGAGGACTCGTAAACAATAAACATTGCGGGGAAACTTGTTTCATCCATTATAACTTAACGCGTCTCACCACTTTTTTTTTTTTTTTTCCTCATAGTTAATAATGAGGCGTACCTTAACAGCTATGTGCGTATTATGCGTATTATGCGTATTATGCGTTCATTGTAAAAAAAAAATCTTAGTAACATTGTAAGACAACCATACATGATGTAATGTTAGGGAAAAGTATGTGTCGATCAGCAGAAATAATGAAATAATGACATTATTTCGAAATGAAACATTTACCTACATGTTTACCCGGTTTAACTTTTTTTTACCCTTTACCCTGTTTACCGTGTTTACCGTGTTTAACAGGCATATAGATATTAAAATCCCGATCCGCTAAAAAGATGCAATATATTAGTCATATTGTTATTAATTACGTAAAAAAAATAAAATTAATTTAGGGTTTCTATATTTTAATTTACGATAATTTGTTTTATTAATTATCCTTATTGGTAATTGTATTCCTTGTTTAAGACAAAAAGGAATCATAATAAAATTAGAATTTATTTCTAGAAAATTCTTTATTACAAAGATATTTAAAAAAAAAACATCTTAATTTGTATAAAATAAAATTTGGGGAAATTGTAACATAATAAAAGATCATTTTATTGGTTTCTTAAAATTATAAACAAACTTGGGAAAAATTAAAACATTATGTACTAAATTAAAAATTAAAAGTATGCATATTTACTTTTATGTATTAATGTATTATTATAATCTGGATCTAATGTAAACAAGAAATAATACATGATGTTTTGGTAAGATGAATAATGTTAGTATATGTTAGTATATCTATCATGTTATACTATATTATAATTGTATGTTATACCATGTTAAAACAATTGTTATATCAATGCTAAATGATATAATGTTATAAATGCTATATGATATAATGGTATAAATGCTATATAACGTTATATATACTATATATGCTATATAACTGAATATTACATATGCTATATATATGCTAAATAATTTTTAATGTTGTATAATGTAATTTAAAAAAGAAAAATACGATTGGATGAGGATTATTAATACGCGTCCATTGTATTCTCAAATTTCCAGGATTCAATAAATTTCCTTTTTTCGTAAATGACGTAACGATTTTTTTTAATTACTGCCAAATTCGGGTTCACTAAAACAATAATCATTGTTCTAAAATTTTTTTCAACATTACTGTATTTTACTAATTATACTTCATAACTATTAACCTAGTTCAACCTAACAACCCTGTTTGTACTAAAAACTTTCTTTTAAAGTTGATAATTTATGCAATATTCGTAATAGTGTAAAATACTTTTTTTAAATTTATCCTTTAAACTTTCGACAAGAATCATTCGATACTTCATTTTTGTAAATGATTTACTATGATACCCTTACCCAGTAATGAGCCTGGGTGACATCATTTAAATTACATGCATAATATTCACATAATATTCACAAACGTATTATTGCCATAATGAAACTTTAATGAACTATAAATACAATTATTTGATTGTATAAGTTACTATATTTTATCATCACAATGAATTTTTAAAAAAAAGGAAAAAAAAAAAAGAATGCAAAGCCGATGAATCGCATTTTGTGAACGAAAGAAAAAAAATATATATATTTATAACTCTATAATGAACCCGAAGAAAGCAAATCATACAAACTAAAAAAAGTGATTTCACAAATTAAACCTTAAGTTATTATCATTCGTTTACGGACATTCTCCGAAATATTTTTTTTACGTAAGAGAAAAAAAAAACTTTAAAAAAAAAAGTTAGTCCAATACATTTTACATATTACACAACAATCGATTATATTTGAATGAGACTTAAAACGAACTAATTGACAATTACGAAATAAAATTAAATCTAACCTAAAATTTTAAGCTATAATGTTTACCGTTTCTATAACTGAATGATTGGTGTTAGTTATTGTTTAGACTGGTTTTTTATATCATATTAACAATGATGCACTACTATAATTATAGTGGAACCGTTCCAAGAAAATCCTTTATAATTTTTTTTTTTTTTTTTTTTTTAACCCCCAAGTTTTTTAAAATT
>JADRCO010000073.1:0-58038 GCA_021464525.1 Rhizophagus sp. LPA8_4_AMF | reverse complement strand
TATTGACAAATTCTTTATCATTTAAAAATCTGTCAATTTGTTCAAGCATTTCAGACGTAAATCTTTGTCTGCAGATTATTAGTTTTACAAGTGGAGGAGCTCCATAACCATTGATACGTGCATGTTTGCGAGATTCTGCAATAGTATGTGAACCAACCTGTATATAATTATTGTAATATATAATAATTATTATATTAGTAATAATTTTTGATAAAATTTTCATTATTATTTTTTTTTGTGTCATTTATTTTATAATGTTTATTTACACAATTTTAAAAAATATATAATTCAAAAAATAAAATAGATTTTTATATAAAAATGCGAAATACAAAATATTACATTCAAATTTTGTTTTATTTCATCATAGGTAAATTCATTGGAAATTATAGAAAGTATACGTTGTTTTCCATCAGGAATTTATTTATTGTTGGCAAGTGCACGTTCAAAACACGTCTAAAATGTATGTGTCGCATTTGACATACTTTTTGGAGTACTAGTAAGAAAACCACTTCAATATAAAGCAGCAAATGCTACTTTATCTGCTTCTCCATTTGGTGAATTTGTCCATAATTGACGCTAATATAAAAAATTTTGTTTTAATATTTGAATATAAAAAACAACAATAAAAAATTATAATATTTACCAACCTGTGATTCTTCATGTGTCCAAGGAGTTATATTCATTGCACTAGCCGCTTTTAGCATAGTTTGCCATGCACCTAATTCACGTTCACTAAATTCATATCCTTTTGGGTATATAGCACGCAAAGCAGGTTCAAATTCAATTATTGAATTTTTAGATTCAGCCCAACTTGTAAAAAAATATTTCCAATTAGCATTTGCCAGAGTTCTTCTTTTTACGTAATAATCAAACAACTGTTCTAGGATATATTCATCATTCCAGTCATCAGGAGTACATTTGGGTATTTGATGTTGTTGAATTAGATTTTTTGTAATCGGACTATCAAGACCAAAAAGATGTGTACCAGTAAATTTTTTTAGTTGTCCTGTTTTTCTCCACACCTCATCTAGTGTTGTGCCTATAAATTGTTTTATCAAGGTGGATTCTCGGTAAATTTCAACAATGCATTTTTTTCCTCAATTTGTGATACATAAATTGATTGCTTTCTTTCATATGTATGAAGAAGGGATGATTGAAAATCTGAACCCGCATAATCCCATTTTTTACGTAAAGATGTTCCAATACCATAAATAAAAATACTGCAATTTTCTACATTAATATTAACAGGTATATATTGTATATTTTGTTTTAAAGTTTCAAGAATTTTTTTATCATTCCAACCCATTACTTGATATCCTGAATAGCGCGTTGAAGTATTGAAATGAACTTTATAAACTGTAGAAATAGCCTTTGTAGAACTTGCAACATGTAGACCACTTTGACAACAGTACATTGGCATTAATTTGTTATTACAAGAACCAGTTTGTATTGTTAAAACAAAATCTACTTCGTTAAGACGAACTTTAGTCTGCTGTCCAAGTCTAAGTGGAAATAAAGTTTCATTTTCATTTGAAATCATCCACCAATAAAAAGAATAAGGACCATAATGGAGTTCAGGTACTATAGCTCCTGGATTTATTAAAGTAACACGTAAATTTTGAGACATTTTGACAGTTGTTAAAGGTTGTCAACGAGAGATTTGAATTTATTATAGCTAGTTATTATGTATCTTATCCCCAAATTTACTATACACTAATCATATGATCTGATACTGATCATTCGCAGATCATGACTTAAATATTAGCTTTTCTTAATGAAAGGAATTAAATATTAGCCTTTAGCAATGAAAGAAATTAATAAATATTAGCCTTTCATAATGAAAGGAAGTCTTTCACAATAAAAAGAATTAAATAAGCTTTTTTTAATAAAAAAGAAATAAGATAGCCTTTTACAAGAAAAGGAGTAAAATGTTAGCCTTCATTTTGTAATAAAATTAATTACAAAATAATATCAGTATTGTGAATATACAATAAAAATATTATCCATTTTAAGTAAAGTAGTTATTTATATAGCATAAATTTTCTCAAAATTAAGTATTATAAAATTTTTACATTATTAAATTTCATGTTAGCTAAGTATTTGGTATTTTATTATACAAGGATTTTTTAGGGTTCTATTTACTCTTTTTCTATTAGCAAAGAGTTGTTTCATATATATTTGGATCCTTTTATTATATATAAAACAGATTTTTAAAATTGTAAAAAAAAATAGGAGAAATTAATTTTAATTTATTATATATTAATAATGTATTTTTAAGTTTTAATTAAAACTGATAATTCTTATTATTACTATAAATACTGTATAAAATTTATACAGTCAAACTCCAATATAACAATGTATTGGAAGTTGGAAGTTGGAATCCATATAAAATCATTGAAAATATCATTATATCAAAATTATACTAATATTTATATAATTTCTATATCATTATTATTAAAATTTTTTAAAATTTACTGTAATTTATTATATAAATTCTATTGCGGGGCTTTTAATGTCGGCCGGCCAATAATAATTGAGAAAGAAGTAATAGAGTGTTCCACAACGTTCCCACATTCTAATGATCGCAACAATAAACATAAATACTTAGCTCTGTTGGCTGATTTAAGAAAACGCGAAACTACAATTTGCTTTAATAATGGATGATTTATTTACCATTGCTTGGCATTGTGACAACTTTTTGGGAATAACACTTTGTTTTAATAGCATTTTTTTTATAGCTTTTGTATGTATTTATGGTATATGATTTGAACAAGGTTATCAAAAAATATTAATTACGGATTATTTCATTTATTTAGTTTCTTCTCGATGGATTGGCTATTGTAGAAATCATTAGGAGTAGACGTACTGATGGGGACAAGTTATTATGGGTTCTCTTGATTTTGTTTTTTCAAGTTTTCGGTTTAATTGCTTATTTGTATATAATTTTCATATAAATTATGTTCTGCTTTTTTCTCGCCGTTTAATTTATTAATGTAAATAATAATTTTTTCAGTTTTTTCTCCGACCGCAAAAGATATCAACGGTCCACATGGTACCATAATATAGCCTAAATAACGATAACCGATATTTTTAGGAGAGTAAGAGGGAACTAAATACTCACTATTTTGTTATGTATACTCATTTACAATATAACTTGTGAAATAATAAATTTATTTCAGTTTGTTTTATTTTATTTTATTATGTAAAGAAACAAAGACAAAAGTGAAATTATAATAAATAAGACAAAAATGAAGTTTACAATAAAAACATCTATATGAATGTACTATCTAGCTAAATAAAATGAATAATGTAATTTTATAATCAGTGTGTCAAGTCACCGAAGGAATGCTGTCTCTCTGTATAGAGTAATGTCTATATGTGGTACTATACGAAAGACTTTTTTTTTTTTCTTTCTTTTTTGGCAAAGCACGATTCTAACTTTATTGAAACCAAATAGTTATACTAGTGTAATACTACACATTTCCCAAAACGTCAATAAATGGGAATTGTAAGTCATGTGATATTTGCGCATATCAATTATACGCAAATTTCTTATATTAGTTATAAAATTAGGAGCTAATTAGAAATTAAAAAGAAAATAACCCACAAATATGGTAATTAATTATAAGAAAGATAATTTTATCAAAGGCTAAATAAAAGTAGAGAAAAAACTAAGGAAATATTTTTTTTTTTTTAAATTAAAGAGTACATAATCAATATATTATTAAATGTAGTGTTAATGTATTAAATATTTTTTTATAGATATCAGTACTTTTTTAAAAAAATTCAAAATAAGAATATATTGGACAAATTTTTTATTAGTAAATTTTACTGTATTAATAATAGGTAAAAATATTTAAAAAGTATAGGTTAAACTTCTTTGAAGACTGAATTACTGATCTTTTAAATAAGAAAGATAAGAAAATTGAGAGGAGGTTTTGGTAAAGTACAGAAACAATTTATAAGTGAAAAGCTGGTTTGGAATTTTGATTAATTAGAAAATATTTTACTATTTTAATAATATATATGATCATTAAAAAAAAATAATTAATTAATTTCATTAATTCTTACTTTAAATTTTAAATAAAAAATATTATAACTGCAATATTATAATAATATAGTATTATAATGAAAATAAAACCCCTTCCATTTTAATATAACTTCTAACCCTTATTACTACTAAGAATGAATCTTTTCAAAACCATACTGGCATGTATCATATGAGATGTAATTCAAATTACTTGATATATTAATGAATTATAATTGTTATTAACTGAAAATATTTTTATATTATAATTTAAATGAAATTCAAACTATAGGTTATTCTTTCCAAATTATAGCTTATTTTGGAAAGAAAAGTACCTTTTCCTAACACTACAGTTTTGTATCAAAATAGTATTTTGGTTTTTACAATATAAAACAATTTTATATAAATTACAGGAATGGTTAAATCAATGTAGATCATAAATTATGCAGAAAACTAGTTTCCAGCAGGAATTTTAATGGTGGACGTAGTATGGTGTCCTAAGCTTCAATATATAAGCTCAATTCCAAATTTGTAAATAAATGAATCCGATTTTTTTTTTTTAAATAAAAAATCTACTCTTTCTAGTTTTAATAGTTTCAATAATGGAATTAGGAACTTCTTATTGCAACCACTTTCTAGGAATTTATTTTTGTATTCCTGACTACCTTCTTTACTTTATTGTATGTATTTACGTATTGTTTTAATAAAACTGATTTCAATAATGCTTACTTATGGATAATTTCATTTGTTTAGTTATTTCTCGATGCTTTGGCTATCATAGATATTATTAAGAGTAATCGTCGTACTATGGACAAGTTTTTATGGTCCCTCTTGATTACGATTTTTCAAGTCTTCGGTTTAGTTGCTTATTTGTAATATTCAAATATTTCATATATATTATGTTCTGCTTTTTTGCTCTTTCTCATCTTTCTCGCTACTTTCTCATTTATTAATGTAAAAATTTTTTTTTTTTTAAATTTAGTTTCGCATCTGATCGCCAAAGATATCAACAGAACTCATGGTACCAAAATATACCTTAAAAATAGTGAGCATTTTTTCATGTGACGCTTTTACAAGACCTAAACCAAAATAAAGAGGGGAACTAAATACTTCTATTTTATTCATTTAAAGATTAATTTCACATGATTGTTGACTTCTTGTATTTTATCATTAAAGTAATTTAAAACCTAAAATGTCGCTAATGAGAATTTGTACGTCGCGTGATATTTGTGCATTTTGCAACCGTATTTTGCAATATATTTTGGGTCAAGGTAAAAGTAACAATGAATATAAATAAAATTTGGTATAATGATAATGGGTAAGATATGACCCTCATTGTACACAGTGACCGTCTGCAATATTAATTCTCTACACCGTATAGTTAATATAGTCATGCGAAAATCTGCAAAATATCGTTATACCAATTATAGCGATATTTATTTATATGTTCTCTCATATAGTGGGAAAGTAAAATTTTATTATTATGTCGAGTTTTTAATATTATTTTATCGGTATATCGAGGTCTAACTGGTTTGACCATAATTTGACCATAATACCACTATACTGTAGGTTACGCGTTGTTGTAGTGCCGATCAAAAATTTATGGCGTAGTAAATTTGTGTAACATAGTCTACTTGGCTATCAATACTCTATCAATCCATCGAAAAAAAAATTTTACTTGTATATTTGTCTTGTCTATTTCAATAATTATTAGATTTCGTTAAAATGGCCGCTGAATCAAATTCAGCTGTTGAAGATGCTACAAATGTGGTCGAATCCACACAAGCTCAAGAAACTAATCAAGAAGTTGAAGTAAAGGATTCGAAAAATCAGAAAAAGAATAAACAACGTCGCAAAAAGAAAAAGAAATCAAATATTGTCGAAAATGCTCAGGTATCAAATGATACGGTCAAAAATGGAAAAGACAAGGTGATAATTAAAAAATGTTTTAACTCGAATTTTTCTTTTTTCTTTTTTATCGGATTTTCTTAATCGTCTTTTTATTCTTTTATCTTATGAATTTGGCAAATTTCGACTATAATAAATTATGATGCTGTAATTAATATGATAAAGACTTCAGACGTTGAGGACTCGGAAAAAGTGGAAATTGAGTATGTATTACAACCTCCTCTGGATGTATCTAACGATCCTTACTTTGAAGAATTCTCAAAGGTTTTTGCCCATTTTCAGATCGCCAATAACGAATCTGAGGTATCGTTTTCTCAGTAAATGAGATTGTTTCTATATTTTAAATATTTTATACGGTAATTGGTTGAGAAATGGTTTTTTTGTAAAAAGAAAAAATGTACTAAATAACTTGGATAATGGTGATATAGGCACAGCCAGAGATGAAAGAAGAAGAAAAGGAGGAGACTAATAAATCCAAAGACGATATAAAAACAAAGGAATTAGATGAAGGATCGGATATGGAAACCGAAGAAGATAAACAGGAAAAAGTGTCGAAGAAAAAGCTAAAAAAATTAGCTCGATTGAGTGTTGCTCAGTTGAAACAATTAGTAAAAAGACCGGAAGTTGTTGAGGTATAAATTTGTTCTTTTATATTTTAATTAATAATTAATAATTATAGTTTGATAAATTTGATAAATTTCTTCATAAAAGTGGGTAGACGTAACTGCGGCAGACCCTAAACTTTTAGTTAGTCTCAAAGCTTACAGAAATACTGTTCCAGTTCCTCAACATTGGTCACAAAAAAGGAAATATCTTCAAGGGAAGAGAGGAATAGAAAAGCCGGCATTTGATTTACCTGGTATTTTATTTTCAATAGTTTGGATTTTATCTAAACCTTCAAATTGAAGATAATTTATTTATTGTTAATTAGAATTCATCAAGGATACTGGTATCATGGAAATGCGTGAAGCTGTTAAAGAGAAGGAAGACGCGGCAAAACTAAAGCAAAAGACACGTGAGCGTGTACAGCCCAAGATGGGCAAACTGGATATTGATTATCAGAAATTACATGATGCATTTTTCAGATTTCAATCCAAACCAAAGTTAACAATCCATGGAGAATTGTGAGTCCTTTCAAGTTTAATTCAGATGCCTAAATTATTTATGGTAAGAATTTTATTGATTTAATATTGTGATTATTGTTAAGGTACTACGAAGGCAAAGAATTTGAGACGAAACTTAAAGAAAAAAAACCAGGACAACTTTCAGAAGAACTGAAAGCGGCCTTAAATATGCCTCCGCTTGCTCCTCCACCATGGTTAATTGCAATGCAACGTTACGGACCTCCTCCTAGTTATCCTAATTTGAAAATTCCTGGATTGAACGCACCGATTCCCGAAGGGTATATATTTCTTATTTAATATGTGCAAAGGATAAGAATTACTAAATATAAATATAAAATTATATATAATTTTTAAGGGGCCAATGGGGATTTCATCCTGGTGGTTGGGGAAAACCTCCTGTTGATGAGGTAAAATTTTATCGAATAAATTGTTTACTTATTAGTATAGATATTTAATTATATTTAATTAATTTAGTATAATCGACCTTTATATGGCGATGTTTTTGGAACGTACCAACAAGAAATTCCCTCTGAAGTATGTCATGTTTCACAGATTTTCACTTATGGTTTATAAAATTTTAAATTCTTAGTTTAAATCATATTAATTTTCGTAGATCGTTCAACCGATTGAGCGTTCATTATGGGGTGAACTAGAATACGAAGAAGAAGGTAAGAAAAATAGAATTAATTTTATTTATTTTTGAATACCATTTCATTTCCTAAAATGACATATGTAGAATCGGAAGAAGAGGAGGAAGAGGAGGAGGAAGAAACGGTAGAAGAAGATCCTGCTGCATCTAAAGCGTTACAAGAAGGTCTTGTCACTCCTAGCGGCTTGTCAAGTGTACCTAGCGGTTTGGAAACTCCTGAATATATTGAATTGAGAAAATTCCAAAATACTTCTACTACTACTACTACTACAACAAATACGGCAAGCTTAGCAAGTGGCTTAGAAACACCGGATTTCATCGAATTAAGAAAATATCAAAAGTATGAGCTTATTACCCATTTATTTATTTAAAAAAAAAAAACATTAGGTGATTATCTTATAACCTAAAATTATTCCCTACACAGGAGTGATGAAGATGAGCCTAAACAATTATATACAGTGCTCCCGCAAAAGGAAACATCGATTTCAGGATTTATGGGATCACAACATGTATATGATTTGTCAACTACATCAACATCTGGATCATTAAAGGGAACTACTAAGGTAATTTTGATGTTCAATAAAAACATTTATTATTTATTTCTAATCTATAATATTACATTATTACAGCGAAAAGCTGTTGGTGCTGGTGTTGACGTAGCCTTGGACCCTTCAGAAATGGCTAATCTGGATGAAGAAACTTTAAGAGCCAAGTTTGAAGAAGCTCAACAGGTTGTTGATAAACATTTTAATTCACCTATTATCTTGTACCGTTTTATTAACTATGTTACATTTTTTTTTAGGCTACTCTACCCGAAGGTGCACATGAAGATTTTTCTGATATGGTTGCTGAACATGCAAGTAAACAAGCAAAGAAAAGACAAAAGGTTGCAGATTCGCGAGCTGCAGCCAGAGATTCAAGTTCTGGAAGTTCAGGAACTAAGAAATATAAAGAATTTAAATTTTAATTAATATAAACAAAAAAAGTTATTATTAGTAGTTATTTTAAACTTTTTATGATATTAAATATTTTTTTTCGGTAGGTATAGACTTGAAGCTATTACATGTTTTTTTTTGCTTTATTGTAGAATTCTTTTGGACATTGAAAAGGTATTATAAAACTCAAAATAGTAACAGATTCTTTTTTTCCATTTTGCTCTAAATAAAACGGTTAATGAACCGTATGAAACGACATAGACTTTGTTAGCATATTAAAAAACAAAAGATTCTATTAATTTCTCTAGAAAGATTTATTTTATTGTATAATATTACTTATATATATATTATTGGAATAAATTAATTTAAATAACTTGTTTAAAAAGAGGAAATATATAAAATAAATATATATCTATATAAAGGTGATTGAGAAAAATATAACATAATCTTTAAATTCTTGATTTTTCAGGTATCCAAATATGCTCTTCCTCATTTTGGTGATGTTCGGTTGCAACATCTTTAAATACATTTAATTCAACATTTTTTTCATCTTCATTATGAATATTACGAATATTACGAATAATATCTTCAGTAGTATCATAATTAATAACTTCATCAAATTCACGATTTAAAGAAAATTTCCAAATTTCTTTGGCATTATTCCAATCTATTGAGACTTGATAATCACGTTTACGAAATGTATTATACAAACTCTTATAATCACGAGAAACAAAATACGAACGTAATTTTAACGATGTGGGGTATACTTGTTCTTCTGGTTCCCATCTAAATCAAATTAAAGGATTAGATTATTATCATTATATACACTAATTAGCAAGTTTAAGTGATAACTTACATTTCTATTTCACCATTAAGATTTTTTACATGACCATTATGAAAAGCCCAAGATACAGCTGACAATCCGTGAACTTTTAAATCATTTTTTAAAGAATCTTTATTTTTTTTTAAGAAACTTATTAATCTTATTAGTGAAATATTATTAATAACATAATAGGTGAGTTGAAAAATACTTACCACACAAACAATCAAAATAAGCCTGAAATGCAGGATTAAGAAAGGTATAATCTTGCGTATGATATATGTAAGCATTGTGAAAATGTTCAGGAATATTACTTAAGCCATCACCTTTTATATATAAAAATATATATATGTGTATATATAATAATTTTAAAAATTTTAAATAAATAATAATATAACTGAATATGTAAATTAATAGTAACCTTTGTGAGCTAAATCAATTAACATGTTACCAACTTTTCTACCAATTCTTAAGCCAGGATAATTTTGACCTGGAAATTGTGGTCTATTTTGAGAAAATTCACTACATGGATCTATTAAGATGATTAATATCTTTTATTTTATTTAAAGTTGTAAAAGTTATAAAAAATTATAATATACCTTGCATACAAATCCATTCAATTAAATATAATGAATATTTATCATTTAATTGGTTTTCCATAAATTTATAAACTTCCATAGCACCAAAACCGTTAATATATTTAATTTTTTCAATAAATTTATCTTCATCATTTTCATTAAAAGTTTCAATTCTTCTTAAAATTTGATAGGTTTTAAAATCACTTACAATGAACTTTTTTTTTCTTATAAATAAATTAATTAAAAATTGGCCATTAATATTCTTAATTGTGGAAGTAGAATTCAATAATGATTTATCAGTTATGCTTAATTTATGTACAAAATAATCGGAAGTATCAAAACTAATAACAATATCTTTATAACCTTTTATTTCTAATCCTTTTTTTATGCCATATTTATTAACATTATGATAAATATCTTCTAATGTATAATCTAGGAATTTTTTTTCTGTAGGGGCGAATAGATCATCATCTGGTAATATAAATGATGGCATTTCATAAATATGAGACATTTTTTGTTTAATATTAATGGATTGAAGGGAATTTATTGAGGAATGGATTCCTTCATTTGCATATTCGACGAAATCTGTTAAAGGTTTTTTGTAATTAGTTTTTTGTGGCTTGGTATTGTTAACTAGGGTAGAAGAAATTTCTTCCCGTTGAGAAATTTCTTTTTGTTGAGAAACCTCTTCTCGTTGAGAAACTTGCTTATGTTGAGGTTTCATTGAACTATTCATGTTTTTATTATTTTTGTGAGAATAAATTTAAGACGCTATAACGATTTAATTTATCGCGAATAAGCTATTTAATCTATTTATAATTATCGTATATTACTAAATTTTCATATAACATGAGATTTACGCATTGTATATTAGATTAGTAGGACAACCAAATAGTATAAATAATATTATAAATAAAATTACGGGGAACGGGTAAATTGAAATTTTATGAAATCATCATTTCGTAATCACATCATGACAAATTCATATGTATAAATGGGATGATATGATGATATGAACTCTTTCAAAGAATCGTTGGCTGATCATTGATCATTATATTTCATTTTCATTGTTTTATTTCTTTATTTTTGTTACTATTATTTTTTTTTAAAAAAAAAAATTCTCCAATGGAACAAATTCCAATAATTGATTTTTCATTATTTGATACTGACCAAGTTAATTGTTCTAAAGAAATAAAAAAAGCTAGTGAGACTATTGGTTTTTTTTATTTAAAAAATCATGGAATTTCGCAAGATATTATTGATAAAATGTTTACACATGTTAGTAAGGATTAATGATGATTTTCAATTTGAAGTTTTATTATAATTTATTATAATTATTATTATTTAGGCGAAAGAATTTTTTAGTCTTTCAAAAGAAGAAAAATTAAAATATTCAGTAGATGAAAATTATAATGGATATGTTTCCATTCATCAAGAAATGCTTGATCCATCGAATCAAAAGATTGGTGATTGGAAAGAGTAAGTTTATGAAAGATATTTAACAAGGAAATTTTTTAAGAAAAAAAAAGGATTGATTAATTTTAATTCAATTTTTTTTTTTGATAAGATGTTTTAATTTTGGTAAGATACGAAAGAAATTACAAGTATTACACCCTTGTTTAGAAGAAGAATTTATCGATAAATTTGAAAAGGTTTTCTATCATGAAAATGAAATGAAATCCTTCTTTCTTGATTCTTTAATAACTAACCTAAATTTTTTTTTTTTTTTATTCAGACGTGTCACCAATTATGTATGAAAATACTACAAGCTTTTTCTATAGCATTGGAAATTCCACAAGACGAAGGTGGTAAAAATTGGTTTGAACAAAGACATAAGTATGAAAATGATTCCGGTGATACTTTAAGAATTTTACATTATCCTCCTATGAAACATAATATTGATGAAAAAGATATTCGTGCTGGGAGGTAAACATATTTAATATTAATTTTTTTTGATTTTAACAAAAAAAAAAAAAGAAAATTATACATATTTATTTATTTATTTCACTTAGTCATACGGATTATGGTTCTCTGACAATATTATTTCAAAAAGATGTTGGAGGTTTAGAAATAGAACTACCTTCCACAAAACAATGGATATCTGCACCCGTCATTAATGATTGTATATTAATTAATATAGCAGATTTATTAGAATATTGGTCAAAAGGTTTATTTAAATCTACCAGACATCGGGTTACATTTAATAATGATACTTCGATGATAGATAGATATAGCATAGCATATTTTTGTCATGCTGAAGATGATGTTGGTTTAGATCCTATTCCAAGTAAATATTTAGAAAATTTGGACTCTGTAAATGTGGGAAAGGGGATTGTTTATGGTGTTGATGGTGTAAAAACACCCTTAACTGCTGGTGAACATTTAAAATATAGATTGGTTTCTACTTATCGTTAAATTTGTTGATAATGATTATAGTGTAAATTAATTTATGTAAAAATTCCCTCCCATAATTTCATTATAAAATTTACCTTCTTTATATTTAATAAAAAAGAAAGAGAGAAAATGAGAATTATTTTTTTATTTTTTTTATAGTAGGGGAGTTATATATTGATATCATTTTAAAGAAATTTCTATTGGTTGTCGTTCCCAATAACCCCAATAACATCCATTATTCCCTCTTCCCCAATGTAAGTGATATACAAAATAAAGTTATTAACTAGAATTAATAATTAATTTGTTTTTGTTTGCACTGTTGTTTTAACGTTATACAAATCTTTAGTTTATGGTTGAATTCATTAAAATATAAAGAAATCGAATTCATTTAAAAAAATTTTTTTTTACCAAATTAGGGATGTTCTTACTCCTTTATCAATCGCATTGCATTGCTAGTCATGTTTGATTTACATGATCATTGAAATCGAGTCAAAAACCATATTTTACACAAAATTTTGTTTCACGTGCGAATGGCCTGAAAAAATCTTTGATTGACAAACTGATTGATTATCAAATATAGATATATATAAGAGACTCTTTTTTGAAAAATAATAGTTTATCGGTCCAATTTATTATAAATTTATAAACAAAGATGCCTACATTTATCGGTTCAATAGATCAAGGAACAACTTCTTCCCGTTTCTTGATATTCGATTCGAAAGGTGCTTTGATAGCTTATCATCAAGTCGAATTTGCTCAATATTATCCTAATCCTGGGTTAGTTTATTCAATACTTTAATATAAAATATTTTTAAAGGGCTAATACCTTTATTTTGATTATTATTTTTTATTTTTTATTTATAAAAGTTGGATTGAACATGATCCTATTGATATTCTTGAATCAGTTTATGAATGTATTGAGAAAGGACTAAAAATATTTATTGAAAAAGGCTATTCCGTTACGGATATTAAGGCTATTGGAATTACCAATCAAAGAGAGACTACTATCGTTTGGGACAAATTTACTGGAAAACATCTCTGCAATGCTATTGTTTGGTGTGATGCTCGTACCCATCATTTGGTACATGATTTAAATAGTAAACATGGAACAAATGCATTAAAAGAAATTTGTGGACTTCCTATTTCCACTTATTTTTCAGCAGTAAAACTTAAGTGGCTTCTTGATAATGTACCCACAGTTAAAGAAGCTCATGAAAAGGAGACCATGGTATTCGGAAACGTTGATACTTGGCTTATATATGTAAGTTTTCACAACTTATTTAACATTTACGTACTTTTTATCATTAAATCTCATTTTGTTCTGATGAAATA
Organism: Rhizophagus sp. LPA8_4_AMF; assembly: GCA_021464525.1. NCBI lineage: Eukaryota > Fungi > Glomeromycota > Glomeromycetes > Glomerales > Glomeraceae > Rhizophagus > Rhizophagus sp. LPA8_4_AMF. The sequence goes on along the minus strand of JADRCO010000073.1, from coordinate 44,271 downwards.
GAATTTAACCGGCGGAATTGATGGTGGATTGCATATTACTGATGTAACGAATGCCTCTAGAACAATGTTAATGGATATCAAGAAATTAGAATGGAGTGATGAATTACTTAAATTTTTTGGAATTAAAAAATGTATTCTCCCAAAAATATGCTCTTCTTCGGAAGTATATGGTAATATCAAAATAACCAGCTTGGCAGGAATCCCGATTGCTGGTGATTTAGGCGATCAACATTCTGCCATGGTGGGACAAAAATGCTTCAAACGAGGTGAAGTGAAAAACACTTATGGTACAGGATGTTTTATGCTATTTAATACTGGTGCAGAACCTGTGATTTCCAAATCTGGTCTACTTACAACTGTAGCCTATAAATTTGGTAATGAGGAACCCGTGTACGCTCTTGAAGGTTCAATTGCTGTCGCTGGATCAGCAATTAAATGGGTTCGTGATAACTTGGGTATTATAAGTGAAACTAATGAAATTAATAATCTTGCCGCTTCCGTTAATGACACTGGTGGTGTCTACTTTGTAACTGCTTTTTCTGGCTTGTTTGCTCCTTATTGGCGTGATGATGCTCGTGGTTGTATCGTTGGAATCACTCAATATACAAATAAATCTCATATTGCTCGTGCCACTTTAGAAGCGGCATGTTTCCAAACACGCGCAATTTTGAATGCTATGAATACTGATTCAGGTCATCCTATAACCTCTCTTAAAGTAGATGGCGGTATGACAAATTCAGACATTTGCATGCAAATTCAATCTGATATTCTTGGAATTGATGTTGATCGTCCAGCAATGAAAGAAACAACTGCTTTAGGTGCGGCTGTTGCTGCTGGTTTCGCTGTTGGTGTATGGAAATCTTTTAGTGAATTAGATGAAGTTAATAGCAAAGACCGAACAATTTTTTCTCCTCAAATGTCTAAAGAGGAAAGTGAACAAAAATATAAAACATGGCAAAAAGCTATTGAAAGAAGTCTAGATTGGGCTTAAAAAGATTATTATTTTTTTTTTTCTATTTAATAATAAAACTTCAGTATAGTCTCTTAATAAAATGTAATTTAATAACATTGATTGTCAATAAACTATTTTTATATTTATCCGAAATGTGTTTACAATATCAATCATAAAGACTTCAATCATTGACATTTGTAAACAAAGAATTTTTGCTTGAGCTATATGATTCATACCAGTCATTCCATATTTTACGTAATTGTAGCTTTATCTCATCGTTATCAAATATACAATCAATACTTTGAAATGAAAGTTCGAATAAACTTTTTGGATCGAGAGAAAATGTTGAAGCGGCAATTGCATATTCAGTGGAAAGATCCGAAAAGAAAACACCTGTATGCAACAAATAATTGACGCCAATAAGGAATTTTTTTTTCTTTTCTTTTTTTTTGGGGTCATGTAATTTATAGTAATAACGTTACCTTTATCATCCGTCTGATAGTCAAAAGACATATATATGTATAAATGAATAAATATTAGACTAAGAAAAAGTGGTGACAAAATTAAGAAAACCTATAATAAATTTCTTACACAAATACAACATTTGTGACCCGTTATTAAAAAATCCCGAATATGATGCTCGCGATAACTTTTAACTGTATTACTTAGCACATTAGAAGTCATACACAACTCTAGCGGAATATTCTTTGAAGAGATATAATCCTTTGATTCTGGATCAAGATGTGTAGCATGACCAAGACGATCAGGGGAAATTTCAAGCATTGGCGCATGTTCTGGTATATTCTCTACAATCTTTTCGCGTTAATTATGTGAAATAGTTAATTTAAACTTTAATCACGGGTTAAAAAAGATTATGCGAACTTAATATTATTCACCTCTCCAAAGTGTAGTGTAACTTTCAATCCGTGTTTTTTTGCTTCTATGAAAGCGGGTTTAACATTATCTATATGTCCTTTCTATTATCAACGAATAAAGATTCTTAATTCATACTTAAGAGATTAAAATTTATAATTCTTTTTTAAAAATAACTCACACTAGGATCCCCACAAAGATCAACACCAACAACACCCCTGTTTTTATATTTAATAGCTAAATTCACAGTTTCCATAGCTTCTTCCAAGGTATTTCGACGATCTATACTTAGTATCAGTTTAACAATAATTCCGTATTCTGAGTATGAAAATTTTTGGATAACTGACAAAACGATACCTACATAGGATTCTTTTGTCATCATCCCTTTTATGAAAAATATTATTAGAATACGTGTATCATACAAACGGGATACTATTTTAGAATATACCATTTTTATCACTTCTTGGAGTTGTCCTTAATTCTAAATATTGAACTCCGTCCTTTTTAAAATCAAGAATTACAGATTCGGTAATATAACCTATTGACTCATCATCATCGGTCAGTTGGTACACGATATTGAATATAGAAAAAAACCTGCCATCGTAAAAAAATCTTTTAGTTGATAAAATAATTATTGATATATTTTCACCGCAAGTTTCGTACTCATCAATTACGTCTAATTTTCTTTTTGGTATTGTAAATTGTGCTAAATGAGGTTTCTTTTCTTTCTTTCGTTCTACTAATTGTTGAAGTGTTTCCGGACTTATAGAACCATTAATGTGTGCATGTAACTCCTATTCAATTCACGTATATTAATTTAATATATTAAAAACACAAATGATAGTTTTGATAATTTACAATTTTTGGCATATCTCTACAATATTTTTCTAAATTTTCAAGGCTTCCATATTGAGTCAAAATAAATGGAGTAGGTTCTACCATCTTTTAGCGCAAAATAAAATTTTTGAAAAAAAAAATTTTTATACGTGTATTAGATGTATTATGTAAGCTAATCTAACATTTTAACATTTTATTTTGGATTGATCATGATAAGATTTTGATAAAAATGTCTGAACCTTCGTCTTATTCTTTTTATAATTTAGTTGAAAAATGTGATAATTACCCATACTCCGATAGTACTAATTCTAGTTCTAAACTAAATGACATTCCACTTCTTCTAGATAATGATATCAAAGTAGGCCTCCTTCTTCCTCCAACTGTTGAAGCGTTAAAAGAATATAATCGTCTCAAAGAGCCAAACCCTTTTATTATAGAAGATAAATACGTCAAATTTGCAACACATTTAAATACGTTCGAATCAAGAACAGAAATTGTTAAACAGCTATTTGATACGTGGAGAGAAGAGAAGACATTTCCGGCTCTTTCAGGCATTTCACCATTTCACTTATTAATTCTTATATTTAAATTAATTAATAAATTAATTTAATTTAGGCTGGCGGAATGAATTATATCCTGTATATGGTGATCCGAAAAATCTAAAAAATGTAGCATTTGTCATGGAGCGTTGTGCGACTCCATTATTTGGTGTGTTGACCTTCGGAGTTCATTTGAATGGATATTCTAGGACTAAACAAGGTCAACTAAAAATGTGGATCGCAAAACGTGCAAAGACAAAACCCACTTGGCCCGGATGGCTGGATAACGTCGTAGCAGGTGGAATTCCATTTACACTAAGTGTAGCAGAGTCTGTTATCAAAGAAGCAATGGAAGAGGCAAGCTTATCCATGGAAATTGCAGAAAAAGCGGTTCCTGTGGGTGCGATTTCCTATTTTACAGTATCACAAAGAGGATTACAACCTGAAATCCAGTAAGTTTTAATGGTTAATTAACTTAACTTTTAAATAAATAAGAATAATTATAATTTCTTTTTCGTGAATACGTATATATTTTTTAATAACAGGTATGTTTATGATCTTGAGATTCCTCTTGATGTAGAACCAAAGCCACTTGATGGCGAAGTGGAATGCTTTTATTTATGGGACATGGATGAGGTTCGCATTTTTTTTAATGAAGAATTTTTTCTTGTAAAATTTATTACAAATAACATCATTTAGTTTGATTTTTAGCTCATTAAGCATATTAAAGCGGACGAATTTAAACCTAATTGTGCACTAGGTATTCTATCATGTTTGTTTGTTATTTTATTAACTCTTATATATATTAAGAAACTTATTTTTAAATAACAGTTGTGGTCGATTTTCTGATTCGGCATTCAATTATTGATCCGAACAATGAACCTGATTATCTGGATATTCTAAGCAGAATTCACAGACGCCTCGATTTCCCAACGATGACATTTAAATCAACTTATTAGTATATGAGATTCATTAATTCATGTGCTAAATTTAATTCCAAATGTTTCTGAAATTGACGAATCAGGTATTCAGGCAATTAGACGATAAAATATTTTGATTTTAAAGTAACTAAACATGTGATCATTGATTGATAGTAAAAATATGGCCAGAATTATCATCATTTTTGGCGAAATTATATTTATGTCATGTGACTTACTCTAAATTAATGCTTTTAATATTAACAAAAGGAGGAAAACAAATAATTAAATTGGTTCAGCCTTATAAATGTTAAAAAAATAGAATTCAGCTTTATTCAACATGTTGGTTATAAATTTAGATTTATATTCAAATTTTTTGAGTTTATAAATATAATTTATTATTATTTTTTTTTTTAAAACTATATATTGCAATACAAAAATATAGTTTAGTATAAAAATATGCAGTAGCAAATTCATTTGATTTTTATTTGATTTAAATGGATTTCTGTAATCAAAAAATATAGTTATAAAATTTATGAAAAATCTAAATTTTTTTTTTAATGAATGCATAGTGAGATTTTATTGATTTGATTTTATACAATTATAAAAACAAGTGATTTAATTTACCACCTGCTAAAATAAAGGTATAGTATTAAACTATAATTATAAATGAAGAAAAGGAATAAAAATACAAAAAACAAAAATATAATAAAAATAAACATATTAAAAAAGATAAAAAAGGATTAAGATATAAAATTATAATTAAGTTATTTTATTTCTAGATTCTAACTTTTTGTCTCCCTAAAAATGAGATTTAATTACTATAATAAAAAATTGCTTATTTAAGTAAAATTTTCAGTTTTTTTAATAACAAATAAATTTTAGCTAAAATAGTTAGTTTATTGATATTATATATCCTATATGGCCTTTAGTTTATAAAAAAGAAATAATGGGTATATAGTATACCTTATAATAGACTTTATGATATTAAATATGTTAAAAAAAATGATAAGTTTGGTGAAGTATGCAGAGTAAATTGGATTGATGGATGTATAAATAATGATTGGAATAGAAATAATAAAAATATGTTTGTAATTTTGAATTTATAAATTTTTGATATTAATAAAACTTAACCAAATCTTTTTATTAAATAGTTGGATTAAGTTCTTTATGAAAAAAGTTGATTTATGTAAAAATTTAAATTTATATTTTTAAAAATAATTTAATATAACAATAAATTATATAATAAAATATAATATTTTTATTTATTATAATTATTTCAATATAAAAGATTTTATACATATATTTAATTTTAAATTATAATATATATATATTAATTATTTAGCTTTTTAATGTTTATATTAAGAGTTAAAAAATTATATATATATATATATATAAGTTTAAAAGTTAATTCAATTAAGCCTCTTTATAAGCATACTTTTAAAGTTATACCACAATTTCCTGACGTACGATTTTCTAACAGAACATTTGCCCAATAAGTTTAGCCAGAGTTATTCAGAGTTATGCACTAACACGTGAACAAACGACCAGAATTAGGCTATCGGAAAAATGTTCTGTCGGGAAGTTGTCTGACATTGACTTTTAGGATTAAAAAAATATGATATGAAATTTAAATTTAAAATAATAAAAAAAGTAACACATAATAATAATAATATAATTATTATTAAAAAGTGAAAAAAAATAACCAAAATTTTATAATATATTTATAATAAAATTTACATTATTTATAAATATAATAATTTAATTAACTATTAAATCTGATAAAAAGGAAAAAAAAAGGTAAATTTATATTAACAGTTAAGCTAAATATAACATAATATGTATTACTACTCTAATTATATTAATTTTTTTACATTTTTTTAAAAAAAAAATTATTTATTACAGGTTGTAAGATTACTGTATCAGTTATTACTATAGAAAAATATTATTTATAATAGTATTGTATATAGAATATTGCCTGGTAATTTTTTATAAATATAATATTTAAAAATTTATATTTGTATTTATTGTTTATAGATTTTGCAAATATAAATAAACTATTAACCAATCTTAAAAATTTTTTAGCTGAAATTAACAAGAAATACAATTAGTATTAATGTACTGTAAACAAATTGTTCTGAATATGAAAATATAGTAAATATTAAATATAGATTAAATTTGAAATTATCTAATATTTGTATTTATATCTTATAATAACATTCCCTATAATTTAACTAAGATTCCGGATAATTATAATAAAGGTTATATGTAAAAAAAGAATATTTTTTTGTATTTTTAATGGAAAGGTCATATAAAAAAAACATATATTTTAAGTAAAAGTCATATGCAAAAATAGTATATCATGAAATTAGATCAAGTAAAAAAAGTATATAATTTTTGATAAATATTTAAGGTCATATATAATGTTTTGTTATAAAGTATATATTTCATCAGAAGAAATTTAATTTTATGTTAAACAGATTTATATAATATAATAATTATTTATTTATAGATTCATATTGCCAAAATTCAAATAATTTACCAAAAGTTCAATATAATTTTACTATAATTGAATCTTTATTACTTTTAAAACATGTATACATTTTAATTAGTTCCATTAAAAGAGTATTTAAATATAAGAAAAATAAAAAAATAAAGTAAGTTAATTAATTACAAATAAACAGTTATTAAAATTTATCCTCAATATATCAACATATTTATAGTTTTGTATTCACTATCTAGAAATAGATTCTTATAAGAAAATAAAGAAAAGAATATTAATTTTATTCTTAAAATTAAAAATAATAAAAATACTAACTTACATATTTATATATATCTAAGAAGCAGCTTGAAGTCATTTCTGAATAAAAAGAAATAATTAGTATTTACTTACTTTCTCTTTTTTTTTATGGGATTCTTTAGAAATAACTTTAGAAAATTACTTTTACTAGATGGTAATTTAATAGCTTTTTAAGAATTTAAAATACTTTTGGATAACTACAAATCATTTGGCATACCAAAGATTGTTTTAAAATTTTGACAATTTTAGTAATTTCATATAGTTTTAGTAATTTTAACATGCCAAAATTAGTTTTGTTCTAAACTTTAATTCATTTTAACTATTCAACTTGTTTTGGTTTTATAATTTTGTTAGAAAAATAATCTAGATGCCACTGATGTATAAATTATATAATAAGAATGTATATCTTATTGCAATATAAAGGTTATATGATAAAAATAGATATCAAAATAGCAAAATTTATGTATATTTTATTTGATTTTTAATTAGTATTGTGGATGTAACCTCTATTATAATTATCTGAAATTCTGCTTAACTTATAGGCTAGTTAAGATAGGTAGTAAGTATTTATAAGCTATAGTTATCCTAACTAGTATACATCTTAATATTGCAAGTAAATATATTTTCTGAATGACTAAAGATAATATGATGATACAATTCCTGCATAATAAATAAAATTTTCTTTTTTTTAAAACTAAAAAAATTTATGTTAAAAAATACTCTGACAAAATAAAAACTAAAGAATTATTAATATTGGTTATGAATGTTTATATTTAAAGATTTAATGAGTTTTAGTAGTAGAATTAATAGAAATAGATTTAAACTTATTAAATAGTTCTTTTATTCATTATTCTGTTATTAGTTTTAGCTGTAGTTTTTTTTTTTTTGCCACAGCGTATTTATTAATTAAGTAAATTAGGTACAAGTAATCTAATACATTTGGTAAAAATAAAAACAAGACTAATCTACTTCAAAAAATTAATAAACCACTCGTCATTCAGTAATAGAACCCTACGTGTGCACTGTCGGTGAGCCCATTCACTCAGTAGGTAAGCGTGAGGTAAAGCATACTATCTTAGCAAATGCCCTACTTTCTTAGTTGGTTGACTCAAGGACCTGCTACGCCGTAGCAAAGAAAAAGAAAAAAGAAAAACATTTTTTAAACCCCACTGTCCCCTCAAAATGAAAATGTATACTGCTAGTTCACATAACTCCATTGTCGCCTGCACATGGTTGCTGAAGTAAGAATCCTAACATTCGAGCAATAAAGCTTCATACAAAGATCCTTCAGCCTTAGCTGTAGTTTTGTTGCTAATATTTCTAGTAAAGACTTATATATTTACTTGGAATTCTATAATCAGAAATAAATGTGATTACTTCTTCAGATAATTTGCTAATTTTTCATAAAAGGACATCCAAACTATAAAATAATATTTATTCAAAATAAACAACTGTAGATAATTGGATATTTTACCAACAAATGCCATGTATATAATAAATCATTTCTAATCAGAATTCAGAAATTTTCATTTTACATTGATAAACTAATATATTGTTAGAGTTTATGTACTTTTTATGAAAAATATAATAAGAGCTAATTTATTTTTGTGATGCAATTTAGTTACATATTTTTTTATTCATATAATAAAGTATAATGCTAAGAATATTAATAAAGATATATGAAGTATAATAAATTATTTAAGTTATAGAATTTAATTTTTAAGAACTTTTCATTTAGAATATTAATATATAAAAATTTTTTTCAAACTTTAGTAAAAACTGATCTGAGATATAATTTTTAATTATCATTAAATTCGTAAATTTCATCTCATCACTATCAGATTTTACCATTAAATTATCATGGTTTTCAATTTCATTTTTTATGATTTGATTAAGTTTTTCTAACATATATAACAAACAATTATTAATGAAGTTAGAATTTACGTTTGGAACTGGAAGTTTCTAGCAATCATATACTTTCTATGAAATCCAGAAATGATGATGTTGTATCTTTGTTTTCGTGTGAATTCAATATACAACTTGCATAGGTAACAACACTTTTTGGAAACTGCTATAAATACTCTACTTTTAATTCTTTGGTTTATTATTTCGGTCAGAATGTTCATCTCTGCATGTAAACATACACGTTTATTGATGCTCTCAAGATCGAGTCGTGTATCTAAGTTATCCCCACTACCATATACGATATGTAATCTCTTCGCTATGTCACTATCCCTTAAACATCTTTTCTTGAAGTCTTCATACTTATTTAGATCAGGGGTAAACCGTTGGATAATATTTTTCCATGAAAATATATATTGATCAGTCAAAATAGGATCAATCTTATGCAATTCCACATTAGAAAAATATTTGCATTATATGCACATTTTACGATGTTTATAAATGACCTAAAATAAGATCCACATTTTTTTAGATGTCCTAAAAAAAATTTTGGAAGGACTGTAGGATCGTTGATTTTATGATAATATTTGTCACCCTATAGCATCTATTTTATCAACATCAATTGAAGCAAATTTTGTGAAGAACTAATAAAATCACTGTTTTGATTAGCGATTATATTTCAAGTTTTTGAAATCTAGATTTGAGCTTAACAGAACAGTATGATATTATATCATCGTGTAAAGCCTCACTTTTAAACATCTCTTTATATTGTAACTGTTTTCAAGATATATTTTTCAAGTATTTCTCAATTCTGCCGACATATTCAACATCTTTTGGAAGCCAATTACAGCTCCTACTGTAGCAATGTAAATTACACAACGTTCGGAAAAACTGACATCCTTACCGCCACTACTCGTCATCCCTTGCCAATATTGTTGCCAGGTTACGAGAGAAATTGTATTAACATTCAGAACAACACTTTTTTCTTTCACTTTATCAACGATAATTTTGATGCCTGCAATAACACACTTTACTATAAAGCTCTTTCTCTTTCACTTTGTTGTCCTCCGTTATGTTACCCTCCATGTAATGTAAAGATGTTTATCCATTTTTCAAATGAGTTCCCACCCTTTACCTGAAAGAATTGTTGCGCCCTATGATGTTTTATCCAGTGATCATTTGCCATTATTCATAATCATATGTCATTTAGCGGTCATTTCAGTCATTTGACTTTGACTTTGCTGTACGGACATTGGATCTAGGGTTCTTTACATGATCGAAGATGCGAAAACAAACTTAATCTCCGATAAACATTCTTAACACAAAGGCAAGATAGAATAGCGTGAATATGATAAAGATGCTATGTATTTTTCCTTACTAATTTGTAATATTTATACATTTTGTGAAGTTCTCACGGAGTTAGTTCCAAAAGAACAAGTATTTGCATACATATTGTATTCTCCAAGTATAATTCGTGTTATCCGTTTCTTTCTTATAAAGAAGTCACTGAAATGTTTTTCATGGATCACTGTTGTGAAACAAATCAAGATATGGAATATTGTCAGACGATGAAACTAGCAAAAATATTGGGACAATCGTTGGAAGTGAAAGCGTTTATGGATCAGTTATCAAGCTTGATCTGACGGCAGAGCCCAGTTTTGTTGGAAATGTTTGAATGTTTTGGATAGAACGTAGTTCTACTAAAGAAATCGTTTGCATCGAAGCAATGACTATCTAGTATACTATGTAGCTTATTATTTATTCTTTTCCAGAGAAAAGCCAGAATTGACGCAATTATAATTACTATATATAAGGAAAATGCTCATGGACTAACGAACATTAACTGTACTCATTATTATTCGTATATTCTCTTCGAAGGTATGTCATTAACTTCGCTATCTATATTTGCATCCATATAGTAACACCATTTTTTATTTGTAATTATATCTTAATTATGTCTACTAATAGGTGGCCAACATTAATGATATGTGCGAATAATAAAGTTATCTGTCCGCAAAATTTTTATTGCCCTGATGGAATCTTTCTTTATGGTATAAATAATTCTTTAAGAATTTTAGGACTTTAATATGTATTAATAAAAAGCAAAGGTTTCGTTACTTTTCAGCTATTCTACATTTATTAAGAATTAAATAAAATTTCATTTTTTAGTGGAACTTTAAATTCTAATTTTGTAAATAACAAAATAGAATATAGAATTATTTACTAAAGAAACTAACTATATTATTAGATGACGCCACAGTCTAAACTAGACCAAATTCAATAGTATTACCATTAAAAATATTTTTAGTCAACAACATTCAAAAAATTTTATTTTTTTTTTGATTAAAAATTTCGGTTAAAAATGTCATGATTTTCAATGTACCCTAAAAATATAGGAGATACCCGAAACTTAGAATTGAATGATGCTAAATCAGGCCAAATTGATATATAGAAAAGACAAAATTTGTCATCTTGTAAGAAAAGAATATGCAAATTTGGAGTGATTTAAAGTAATTGTTTTGCATTCCTATTATAAACTTATGCAAAGTTTTTGTTAATGACTTAATATATAATATACTTTTTATCTCTCTATCTACTGTTTTATTTACAATTATTGGCATGAAAAAATTTAAAATCGCATCATCCAGTTATGAATGGTAGTCATGTGGATATGATATTACGGCTTGTAAATTTTACTGCGCCATTCAACAACGTAACAATCAATGATTTGATATTGATCCGATATCATTAAATTTAAAATGTCAGTTTTTTCCTTATTGTACGTGAAAAACTTTTTCTTTAAACTTTCTCTTAAATATGTCGACTGACATTCCGACTTCAACTTCTCCTAATACTATTCTGTTTTCAAACTCGACTTTCAATAGAGAGTTACATAAAACATATAAAAGGTTGAATCAGAATCAGAGGATAATTTATGAAAACTTTCCTGACGATTTGACGAAAGTCTCTTATTTGGAAGGAATATTGGAAGAGCGTAAAAAATGGGTATGTTTTGTTTAAAAATATATATCTTTTTCTTTTAAATGTTTAATCTATATTAATTTCGTTTATATATATATTTATCATATAATAATAATAATAGAAACTTTTAGTGAATTTATTTAGTCATTTGGCTAGTATCGCTTTTACGATTAATTTGGTCAATTTAACATATGACCCGGATAAGGATATGATTGAAACGATTTTTTTGGCTTCATTTTGCTTTATTATTGGTATTCGAATTTCTAGTCTTCTAAAAATGTTGTTTGTATTGGTAGAGAGTAGAAATGAGATTTGAATACAAATTTTCTGGGCTTCCTTTTATCATTCATAAACGTATGATCTTTAATTAATATATCATAATAAATACGATGATAATTCCATAATAATGACTCGGCTTTTATATTTATATTATAATTACTTTTATAAATATATAAAAGATGATCCGGATATATTAATGTGATGTAATTAAATGATACTATATTTAAAATATTTTCAAATTACAAAATAGAAAGATATAACCGATTAAAAAGACCCTCTTATAATATGCAAAAAAACACTACTAGATTCTCTGATGATGTTACGGTAATCTAAAGTCGATGAATATAAAATATTTTTAATTGTATACAGTATTATATTTGGAGAATTAAAAATAAAATTATTTTCCATTTTTGGGTTAAATTATTCTCACGTGATTACGTGATTTTTACATACACGTCTACACGATCGTCATCATAATTCACCCTAAATTGCTCATGATCCATTGAACCTCGGTAACATGGCATAACTATAGTTACACAGTAAACAGTTCGCATAAATCAGCACCCCGAAATTTTTCTTTATTGTGAAATTTTGTTCCCTCTGACCCTTCTTTAAAAATAGTTAAAGTTTTATACTTAGTTTACCTCTTCTAAGAATTTTTTTATATCTTTATTTAATAGGTATGAAGTTTGTTTTAGTTTATTTAATATCGGTTTCATTCTTTTTTTTTTTTTCCTTTAAAAATAATAATAAAATATGTTATTGTGGTTGAAAAAAATTCTCATTTTTAAGATAACAAAGGATGTCCTTGGATGAATATGACGGATCCGATATGGAGTTAGATTCTGACTCTTCTGAAAGATATTACAATTATATTGAAACGGCTATATATAATCAGTGTTCAAAATCATCAAATTCTTCAAATATGAATGAGAATAAAGATAAATTATTAGATAACGATAAAAAAATTTTTTCAACATCACTCTCACCTCAAAGTGAAAACGGTTCCTTACAATCTTCTAACAATAGAAGTGATCATATTAATGAATTCAGTACTAAACCATCTGTAAATTCGACGATACCATCAAAAATATCTTGTGTACAGACTCAACCTCCTTCTCCTCCATTTAATTTCCAAGGTTCTAAATTGCCTCCTTGTCCGCTTCCGGAAAACACTATGAATAACCTTTCCAAAACATCTTCCTCACCTCCTTTATCTAATACATCTTCTCAAGTTACTTTATCGACTTCATCTAAACAAACGAATGGATTTTTTTTGAAATCTTCAATGAATAAATCACCTACAAGTAATAATGTTAATAATGAACCGACAAAATTAGAAAAACATGATAAAATTAAATTTGAATTAAAGAGTACTGGATATAAAAATAGGTTATTATCTCAAGCAGATAAACAGTCTCTTAATACGTCAGCAAAAAACATTTTTAAACTAAGTAACAATGTCGACATGATGAATGCATATGATACGAATTTAGTTAAAGAGTCTACTTTTATGAATAAATCCTCATCATTACCGGCAAAAGTATCAAATTCTTTTTATATTAAGTCCGAAAAAGGTGAATTTCAGCAAGTATTCTCATTGTGTTTTAAAATTTATTCTATTATTCTAATTATAAATAATTTTATTTAAGTTAATAAACGAGTAATAGATGATAAGTTTAAAGAAGGTGTTAAAAATCATGTAACTGAAGAAAAACAGTCACATAAGCAAGTTGTTATTGAAAATCCTTTAGGAAAATCTGAAGTAGATACTATAGTAGTAAAAAAAGATCTGAATAAACGGCTAATTAATAATTCTAAAATAATTAAGAAATATTCCGCAATTGTAAAAAAAAATCTTGTCCAACAAAATCAATTATTTAACAATAATTCTACAAATGAAAACTCGGGAAAAACTAGTGAAAAGCAACAAGAACAATTTAATGATAAGATTGATGATGATAATAATTTAACACTATTAGTTAAAGATTCTGTAGTCTTAAAAAAAGGTCAAGATCAAGAGAAGAATCAATTTGATAATAATGACCCCAAAATACAAGAAATTGTTCAGAAAGAACAAGCTGAAAAACCTAAAGACATATTTCAAAACACGGAGGTACAACTTAAGAATGTTGATGTTGTTGAAGAACCTGTGGATTTAATACAAAATTTAACTAGGGATGATGCTGTTAATAAGATTAATAACGAGGTTCAAGTTATGGATATTGATAATGACTATAATAAAAGTACTGAATATCCTAGTTTATCAACAATTAATACGGAGGAGGATAAAAGTGATAATATGGAATTAGATCAAGTAAACATGTCTGAACAAGATCACAAAAATAAAGATGAAAATATAACTTCCAAAATGGATATAATAGAAAAAAGTGAAGAAGCTACTTCATCTGAAAAAATGGAAATAGAAAAAAAGAAAAATGATGAATTAGAGACTCAAGTTTCACCTAAAATTAAAGACAAAGGAAAAAAGGTAGCCATACCCGCTGATAAGGTTATAAAAACTAAAAACCAAGCGGATGCGTCTTCAAGTAAACCTATTGAAAATGAAATGACCAGTCAAGTACCTGAGACTAGTCACACAGACCTTCTTACTAATTTGATGACTCAATTTACAAATCAGATAAATGAAACTTCTCGTCAATCAAATCAATATAATGCTGCAGAGACTCAATCTAACGAAATTCAAAGACCATTTAACCATATAATTCAACCAACTGATCAGTCAACTAGTAATGTCACACAATCACCTCAACCTGTTAAAAAGATTGATAAGGTGGAAATGGTAGAAGAAATACTTAATTTTAGCGATTTATCAAAAGAAATAGTAGAAAAATATCATAAAGTAAGTAATATTTTAGATAATATTGACATTCAGTATAAGCATTAATTTAACTAATAATAATATATGTATATAATGTTTTTTAAAACAAAAGCTTGACAATTTACTCTTAGAATTTGATGAGATAACAAAAAAGGCGGTTAATGCATATGATGAATTACAAAGACTATTACCAGAAGGGACAGTGATTAGGATAGATCCTCCTACTACTTACAAGTGGGATATGATAGCTAATATGCTCGGTATCGCTGATATGAACAGACAAGGTATGAGATAAAAAAGATTTTACTAGGAAATGAAACACATTGAATTAATTAATTGATTGATTGTTAATTTTTTATATTAGATGATAATGAAAACAAGGGCAAAAACAATTCGGATGAGGAAAAAGCAGATTTGGAAAATGGAGAAAATGCACAAATTGAGACATCATCTGAAATAGAATTCGACGATGAAGACATGGATATACCCTCCGACGATCCAGGCGATAAGAATTTTAAGTGCAGGTCAACGATCTTGAAACAACCAAATCCAAAAAGGTGGCATAATACAAGAAGTAATAGGCCACCTAGTGCTAATCTTCGTCAAC
The DNA here is from genome assembly GCA_021464525.1 of Rhizophagus sp. LPA8_4_AMF. Taxonomy (NCBI): domain Eukaryota; kingdom Fungi; phylum Glomeromycota; class Glomeromycetes; order Glomerales; family Glomeraceae; genus Rhizophagus; species Rhizophagus sp. LPA8_4_AMF. The sequence continues at coordinate 28,741 of JADRCO010000073.1, read as the reverse complement.
GAACGAAAGTTGATCCTGATTCTTCTAATATTTCAACTACACCCACTACATCAAACAGTCCTTCAAAGAAGAAACAATCTCAAACCTCCTCTAAAAGGACATTAAGAACAAGAAAAGGGGAAGATGAAGGGGACGATATTACCACTACATCTAACCCCCAGAAACACTTGAACCTTGATAAATATTATGAAGATGGAAGACCACGAAGACCAGCAAATGGGTTTAGTTTCTTTTGTGGAGATATGTGTGCAAAAGTAAGGAATGAAAAATTACCTATCAGCGGTACAATAGCCTATGCTGCCGAAATATGGAAAAAGATGTCGAATGAGGAGAAAAGAGTAAGTTATCGTAAAATTTATTGTTTTTTAAGACTATAGTAATGCATGATATAATTTCTTTTGTTATGTATAGCCTTGGTTAGAGAGGGGTGAAAAGTCGAAAAGTGAATACCAAGATTTATTAATTAGATGGAAAGAAGAACAAGAAGAATTGAAAAACAGTGGTGTAAAAAGAACGGTATCGCCAAAGGCAACAAGTGTTTTCTCATATAAAAAACCTCGTAATGACGAGCACAAATAAGTTGTCAGTTAGTAATATTATATAATGTACATTTTGGTATTTTATATCTTATATTTTTTAATATAAGATGTAGGTTGAAATTGAATAATAAACTGAATATTTTTGATTTAGCTGTTGTTAAGAATATATTGTAAACAAATCAAATGTAATATGTGCATATTATTTATTCCTGCAAGCCCTTGTTTTTTCTCGACTATAAAATGAATATACACTAGATGAAATAACGTTATCATTATATTTATTAAACAGATGAATAGTCCTTAATAGCGAATATTACGAACAAGATTTTATATATAAATTTGCTTTTATATTTGATACGAGTTTTATGAAGAAAAAGCTACCAGGTCAAACCTATAGTTGACACATTTTATGAACATGATGAAAAGCCGGAACGTATAGACTTATAGACTAGAGAGAGACAAAAGTAAGTACTGTACCTTATCATGTATGTATCACTTTCTTTGACCCGCATATATGTAATACGATAGTAACACGAAGTGGGCCAAGTCTCATGATTTTATGCTATAGAGAACACATTTCTTAGAATACGTACGGTATATTTTCTAGACATTCTTGACATGCAAAAATATAATATCCCAATTAAAGATGAAAATGAAACAATCAAGAATCAAAGTATTAACGATGGGCGAGTCGCCTGGCACAGCAAATTTTCATGTGACAAGTAATTAGAGAAAAATCCACGCAAAACTGGTCAAATGGATAACACTATTTGATCAATAATTGTAGAAATAAGCTAGAGAGAAAAGAAATCTGCTGTAAAAAAAAGTGTGTGAAGTTCAGCCTCATTATTTTATCCCTTACGAAAGTTCTTTCTATCTGTGAACTTAAATAAGAACGACTAAAAGTTGAAAAGTTAAATACATTTGAATGTAAAGTAATGAACAGAATTTTTTAATAGAGAAATGTTTTTTTATTTAATATGTTATAATTTTCTTCATGCTTTGTTAATTTTAATCTTTACGTGTCATCATATTTTTCCACTTACAACAGCCAATGGTAATAATCTTACATAAGATCATGTGATCTTCCGTTATTTACTTCATGAATCAATCGCGCTTTATCAGCTTCCTTAATTAAAATGCCTAAAAAATCGAACAATATTCAGCGGAATAATCAGAACAAAATTAAAAGAAAAGGGAGGCCACCTAAAAAGAAAAAATATGTTCAACAGGTTGACAGTTCTGACGAAGATATTCTTCCTGTAAGACATGCTTCAACCCGACCAAGAATTATTTCAATACGAAGAAATGAAATTCCAATGCGTCCAGAAATCCATATACCCCCAGCATCAATTCCTTCATTTAATAATCCAAGTAATATTCAACAATCGTCATCTGACAGACAGATGCCACCACAGGTGAACGAACAACAACTTTCAGCTACGACCACTACGAGGATTACAATAACAATGACGAGTATCACTAAAAACAGTGCAGATAATTCTAATACAACTACTTATGTCACAACTGATATTTTACCTATAAATGAAATGACTGTTCCTTCTCAGTTGGATAATTCGGAGAATCGACTAAGAGTAGGTGCATCCAATTTAAGTACAACACCAGTAAATTCATCTGATAATTTAAACAATTTGGATCCTTCGAATGGGCCATATGCGAGAACAAATGCGTTAAATCCAGTTACACAAACTCCTGCAACAGCCAGTTCTTCACGCAAGATCATATCACCTATGGGCGATTTATCAGGTTCAAGATATCATCAAACCTCCAACGGCTCTTCTAATGCAATTGGTTCATCTAGATATTCTAACTTAGCGGCAACACAGGGGTCACAAGTAAATGACTTGAGAACGAATCTTTATAATATGCCTGGATCGTCGATATATCATTCTGCAGCATCAACCGATAATTCTCCCTCTCCGACATTTATTCATACTAGAAATGATATGTGTGGTTTAGACGATTCAAATAATCCACCTGGCAATTTGACCAACTCTTTTCCCGCTAGTTACGAATCACAATTTAGTACAGAAAACAATGAATTTATAGCAACAAGACCAAAGTATCACCGTATTCCTGATATCGATACTCTTGATACTGTATTTGATGTTTGGAATGAATGGAATTTTGGAATTGGTGATAATCCTTCAATTGTTTCACTAATAGAAACTTATGGTAATAAATGGCAAATTAATAATAGTGTTAACTTGGCCGCAAGAAAGAAGCTTATTAAAATGATTAAACTCAGAGCAGTCGATATAGGGTTGGATAAGGCAATCGATGAAATGGAAAAAACGATGGGTTCAAACAAATTGAGTTGGTTGGCCGATAATTTTCATGGAAAGAAAAAAATAATCGAGCAAGAATAATTTGTTTCTCAGATTCATGAAAAGGAATTATTTATTGTTTCAATAATGATAGCAATGATGATGATGATGATGATGATGAAAGACTTGAACCTATTAAATACCAATTTTTTTCGGTATAAGAAAATTTTTTTTCTCTAGATTTCATTACAAAATAAAGATAGATTTTATAATAAATCCGAGAGTTGGTTTTTTTTTGTTATTAAAAAGTCACATTCACGTGACTCGAGATTTTTGTTTTACCATGTAATAATGAGTCAATATCGCTAGCCTTAATAAAAAAATGCTACACTTTATCTTCTACATGGGCTTAATATTAACATTTCATCAATATATATTACTAAAATCACCAGAATACTTCTTATTGCACGCAAATTCTATCCAATTTCGTCACATTGAATCTCTCTGCATCCTTCATCACCTCTTGCATTCGTATCCCCTCATAAGAGAATAATGACGGCGGTGTTGGATGGTTGAAGTATCGAAAAAAGAATCGGTCGAGAAGTGAAAGAAAGTAGTTAGACCAAAGGTAAAAACGGTATACGTAGGAAACCTGAATGATATCGCGAAACAAAGAAGAATTTCAGATTGACTTTTTTGTTGTAATAATGACAAGAAAAGAAATAATCCATGCATTTCATATAAAATTTATACACACTTTCACGTTTGGATTGATAAACACTTTATCATACCCAACCTTTCTGAAATCACTAAAAATTAAACAACACTCGCTCGCCTCAAAAGGTAATTCCTTATCTTGCGGCATCAGTGCTCGAAACTTTATACCGTGTTTCACAAACGGTTCGGCATTCATAATCACCACACCATTCCAGCAACTGAATACTTGCACTGATTCGCCGTTGTATATTTGCTGTTGGGCTGTTGTGTCATAGAAGAAGGGATAATATGGAGTAGGAGGCCAGGGATAGCTTATGTTAGGTGATGGTAGTTCTCTTGTGGCAAAAGTGTCATAAAAGGTCCAGTAGAAATCCATGGCACATGCAGCATCATAATTATATCCATTTGTCCTCAACAATGTTAAAATGTCTGATACTGTCCATATTATATCATTGAAAAATAGAACTTTATCAAAATGATTTCCTTTCTCTGCTTGTTCAAGTAATGGTTCTAGCACTCTATTTCGTAAGTTGACTAAATAAGGTATTCTCCTACTAATATAATATTTTGGCGTGTCGTCTATAATTATGGTGTTTGCTATGTCTATACTATTAAGAGTGGATTGAAGGGTTTGGAGAAAGAGTTTGGTGTTGTCTTTACTGCCTGTGTGCATTATAAGTTAATATTGCAAATTAACTCGAAAGATTACATTCTTTAAATATGCAAACTCACCATTCTCGAATATTGATATGTAAACGTTCTCTGATCCCAATATTTGCACAAGTTCCAACAGTTGCTCACTGAAATTTGGCAATATATTTTCATTGTTATAAAAATTTGCTGCAATAAATATCTTTCGTTGCGATACGTCGTTTGGTGGCAAGGCGGTTATACTACTTAAATATTAGACAAGTTGGAATGCATGAAAATATCACTTACAGTCAAACCTTTATATAACGATATGTCGGGACTCATGAAAAAATTTAAAAAATATCGTTATATCAAATTATACCGATATTTATATGTCCTCACATATAGTGGGAATTTAAAATTTTATCGGTATATCAAGTGGTTTTTAATAGTGTATCGGTATATCGAATATCGGTATATCGAGTTCTGACTGTATATATTTATATATCCTCAAACTTACCTCCACAACTTCCACAGCGTCACTAACAATATCACTATTAAAATTACTCTTCCCAGCTTTTTCCGCCCAACTATCCGTCTCTTAACCGACAGATATAACTGCATCATTAGTTTGCAAGACTTTTTTATTTTTGTTTAAATTTCTCGTATGGTGTCCAGCCAAAAAATTTATCCTGATCATTTTCGTTTTTAACTGTTAATTTTAAATTAAATTATCGATGTCCTCATAAATGCTTTTGCCTTAATCGGAACTATTCATTTTACTAACATTTTGTGCCACATAACGCATGATGAAGATTTATCAACCAACCGGCCAGCCTACATTTTCAATCCCAATATACCCGCTTTACCGTCATGAATTTTTTTATCTTATGTATCTTACTTTCACTTTCAATAACTACAGTCAGTCCTCTATTATCCGATAAAACCGATCAAACAAAATTTATTGAATGTGAAGGAGGACCTTATCCAAATACTATAACAAATATACTAATATCTCCTAATCCATTAGTAATTGGACAAAGCGCTTCATATACATTTAATGGAACCCGGAATGTAGAAATCCTTAAAGGCTCCACAATAGAATTTTTAATAATCGATGAAAATTATGAAACAATACTGGAAACGAAAGATGATTTTTGTTCAATTGTAGAAACAACGAATGAAAAATGCCCTTTACCAATTGGAAATTATGAATTTACTTATGGATTAAATATTTACAGCAATAAAGAATCATCACCTGAAAATTTTGATAAACCACCAAAAACTTGTCTTTTTCAACTAATAAGTATGTCATTATTTTCATTATTTGTAAAAGATTAATTTTTTTAAAGATTAATTTATAACTTTATTTTTGTAGTTAGGGATCCGAAAGAAATTATTTTATCTTGTATACAAGGTCCTGTTGATTTATCATATGTTTTTACAGCCTCAAATAACGGTCTTTAAAATTATTTCTATTTAAATAATGTAATTGACAAATATATCATTTTAATATCTATTATTATCAATTATCAATTATTTTCTTAATATCAATTATTCGATAATAGAATCTAAATTTTTAACTTTTAATTTAAACCCGTGACCATTAAATCCTTGTTCAACATTCTGATTAAAAAAAATATATATATATTTAGTATTGATTTCTAAAAAGTTCACAGTGTAATTTTTTTTTTTCATTTTACCTTAACTTTAACAGGTGTTGAAACAACTACAACGTTAGAAGTTTTAGGCTTAAATAGATTTACTAAATATTTTGTTAACATTGGATATAAATCTTCAATATTAACAGCCTAAATATTTTTAAAAATACAGAGGTTAATTATTATGAGGAGTCAGAATTCATTACAAAATTTTTAACATTACTTTACCTGAACTTTAGCTATTAAATTTTTATTATATTCTGCGTCCATATCTTTCAATACTTGTACTACGAATGACTCATTGGCCTAACAATAATTTTTCCATGACTTTAAAAAAAACCCTTTCAAATTTTGAATAAAGATAACTAAACCTACCGCCTTAGAAATGTTACCCTAAAAGATTCAAAATAATAAAAAAGTTAATATAATAATAAATTACCCATCTCATTCTTTTTACCATACCTCTTTTCTGACTAGACTATAGATAACACCACTTTTAGCACCCTCAAATCCAGCTTTATCAAACTCAATCTGTAAGATCAATTAACTAAATTAATTACCAATTTTTATAATAAAAAAGGATTTCTTCTATTTCTCTGAATAATACAAATACAAATATATACCTTCTTATCAGCTAAATCGAAAACAGCTTTTCTAGCTTGTTCGTAAGCTTTAAAAGCGTCAGGAGATTTATAAATTTCAAAATAAATATGTCCTATACCAAAAAAATGACGTTATTTATTTACAAAAAATAACAAAATAATAATTCTAATTTTATAGGATGAAAGAAGTTGTTAAAATTACCATTTTCTACATCAATATTTAGGCTAGTAGAATAAGCTAAACCTTGACCACGAATTAATTTCCAGAATAAACCTTCCATGGCTTGTAATAATTCACATAATACAAGCAGTGGCGCAAGATCTGGTGAATCAAAGCTCGATGGTCCTATAAAAGCAAGAGAAACAAGAAATTAAAAGCTCAATAGATATATAGCAACTCTTGATAATTGCACCATCGGTTCAGCCCCGAAAATTCTAATTGCTTTATTTTTTATAAATGCACACTCTAATCACTCTTTGGCAATTTGTCCATGAGGTGTATCATAAAGAGTTAAATGTATTTGTTTAAATTTATATTTACCTTCGGCTGTATGCATTGAAAATGTACTTTCAATAGCTGGTAGTTTAACAATAAAACCCTACAATAATAAATTATAAATTAAAAATAACAATTAATATTAACACAATAAATACTCATATAATTAATTAAATATAATACTTGATTTCCGGGATTTCTTCCAAATTCAGTCAAAATTTGTTGAGATAAGGGTACAGGCGTTAATGATTTAGGGGCCTATAAAGTCAATTTATGTTAATATGCTACTTCATACAAATAATGTATTCTAACAAAGAATAAATAATTACTTCAATTATCTTAAAGTGTTCAGCCCAGACACTTTTAGGATTAGCGAGTTTTAAAATATTTCCGTAAACATGAACCCTCAAATTCTCAGGTTTAGTCACTAAGTAAAAAATTTATTGTTAATTATTTTCAAAAAAAAAAAAATATTCCTCCTTAAATATGAATCCTTACACAATTCTCTAAATTGATAAAATCTTTGAATAACTTGATTAGCTCCATTTCCATCTAATTCTTTAATAACGTTAGGTAAAAACTTCTCTTGATAAAGGGTTGATGAAAGATATGTATTTGATAATTTTTCATCAAAATTAATTAATTGCGTAACTGTTGATGCCATCTACATAATTATAAAGGAAAATTATAGATATATATTAAAAAACCTCAAGACATGAGAAAAAAACCTTACATCAGAGCCATCACGTTTTGCTTCAGGAATCTCATTCAAGAATTTCGAAGCGACAATCTTTAACCTAAAGAAAAAAAGCAATAGCCGTTTAAATGTACAAAAAAAAGCAAAAATATATGCTCAACACAAAAAAGTTAAAGGTACCTCTCGGCTGTGAATTCAGTATGCCATAATAAATAGTTTAACCATTGAATAGCTTTAACATATTTACTAGCTTCAACTTGAATACTGAAAACAACTATTTGTTGAAAATTTCCGTTATATCCCAAAGAATAATCATACTTCACGGTGTCTTTATTCAACTGTGAAACCACTTGTTCAAATGTTAACTTGGTTCCATCGGGAAGGTTAAGTGGAAGCGAATAAAATGATCCAAGATACATATATATATAAGGCCGTAATTCGAAAGGTATATTCGTGGTGATAATATATAGCGATATTGTTACAAACGCAGAATTAATATCTGAAGAACCAAATTAGTTAGACAAATATAATATAAAATTCGAATAGTTTGAGGTACTCACGGTCGTATTGAATAAAGTAAGGAATGTCATTTTTTGAATCATGATCGAGATATTCTTGAACCGGATTTTTGCTAGAAAAATCAGTATAGATTTAGTAGAATTATATCAAAATTCTCGCTATTAAGTTAAATACGTACAATTTCCCTTCAGATTTGTTGCGGCCAGTAATAACGTTAATGAAAGGAATACTATCAATATTAGGCACAGGAAAATCTTCAATAATATGAGAGGGTACAGGCACATCATTTGATTTTTTAGCCTCTTCTAAACGGGTTTCTAATTCTTTTAATTTTTCTTTTCCTAATGTTTCTCTCTGCTTTTCAATACGGTTTTCTTCTTGCTTGCTTAGTTTTTCAGCAAACTCAGCAGAAGGTTTACCGAGCAGTGTTATATGATGATTATTTAAATGATATTTTTTTAAATATTGTATCCATTGTTGCTCAGTAAATTCGGACAATTGATCATAATATTTTAAATCTTTTGTAGCTCTTTCTAAATCTTCTCCTGTTCGTTTACCATATACGTGATCTATGAAATTATTGAAGAGAAGTCAAGGAAAATTAAAATGAGAATCACTCAGGAAAAAAATATTAACATGGTACCAACCTATGATAGAGGCATCAGAGAAATAGCTTGAACTTGTTTCAATTTTATCCAAGATCTATAAATAAAAAGGACATTAATTAATAACTAATACAGCAGATAAGATCATCTTTAAATAATGATAAATTACTCTTAGTTTAGTCAACTGTATAACAGTTTTCATACGATCCATATCGATTCCTTCACTTTCAACAATTCTAGTAAATATTTGGAACACCTTATTCGCCAATTTTTCTAGTTCCTCGGTAGGAACATTAGAAAAATTAGCTAATATGGCTGTACGTGTCTGATGTTCAACCATTATACAAATATCTATATCAAAGAAGTGAAGTAGTAAGAAATAGTAGCTCAAATATTCAATGTAAATTATTTACATTACCTGTGCATAATGGATCTTCGATCTCTACAAATTCCTTTTGCAATACTGATGCTGCCGAATCTGACAAATACGTATGAAGAACTTCCAATGCATTAATTTCTAAGAATTCCTAATATATTAGGAATGATTGATTATTAGTAGAAACGATCACAGATAATTTTATACATTTCTAATAATATTTACATCGATTAATGGACCTAACCAAGCAATAACTATTTGACCCATACTCTCATCTTCGTCAGGAAATTCAACTACTTCCTGAATAGATTTTTCGAGTAATGGAACTGGTGCCGAATCTACAAATGGTCTAATGAATATAAAGTATTACTATTATTGTTATTTTGTTGCTTTTATGCTTTTATAAGTACTGCTAGTCAACCTTCTTACCTCTTGCGAATTTGAGATGAATTTTTCTTAGAAATTCTCTCATCAAGTGGATCAAGTGTTTTAAATAATTCATCATGTAAAATCTTTCCAGTAATGATTAAACATAAGTTATCCGGCTTGTAATAGTCTCTATGATACTAATAATAATATATTAATTAAATTGAATTATTCAAAGTTAAAATATTTTAGTAAATTTATACTTACTTGACGGATAGTTTCTACACTTAGAACTCTTAGATTTTCCATAAGGCCGCCAGTCTCACTACGATAGCCACATCCTTCTGGATACATTAATCGTTGATATCTAATGTCAAAATTATTATCAGCTTAATTAATATATTGTTGATTAAATGATTTAATTTACCTCAAATAAACGCGACTGTCTCCAGAATTTTCGCGGCCCTATTAATATAGTCGGTTAAAAAATGTTTATCATTACATGGTTATTAATACTAATTACCTGCATTTCACTATAGACAACCCCAGCATCTTCTCCTTTTCCATTAATATGATGAACTTCAGTATAACATCCGCTATCAGTTAATGTAGGATAAAGAATATGATCCACGAAAATAGGTAGTAATTTTAAAAATCCTTGACTTCCCGCTGTTTGAATCGTATAACACGTATGATCTGTTGCTGTCCATGCATTTGTTCCATCAGCAAATGCTCTATTTGCAAGTGTGTCTAATACTCCCTAAATATTAAATTTATTATATAAAAGTAAAAAAAACAAATTATTACCAAAATGATATTTATTATACCTTATAAGGAAATAATTCACTGCCAAGAAACACCAAACTAAAATAAATATAAAGAATAAAATTTTGGTTTGTTTTATTATTTTAATGTACCAAATATCAGTTAAAACCAAAAAAACAAATCATACTGTTCTAAAGTGTGAGGACATCCATCATCATCGGTAGCTATTTAATTAATATTATTGGAATGAATATGGGTTTATTAAAAAAAATATGGATTAACCTAATTAGCATTATATTCATACCCTCAGTAGCAATTGTGAAATATCCACCAACTAAAGGAGCTATAACAATAATTAGAAAAATAATATTAGTATAAAGTCGCAATTGATACTTTATTTTATTTTTGAAACGAAATACCCTGACGGTCAACAAGAATTACTGTTAATCCTGTGACCTTTGATTTAAATTTCGTGATTTTAATATCAAAATCTGTTTCTATTGATTTTATTACTTCAAAATTCGTCATAATTAAACTCGCAAAATTCAATTCAAGACCGCAACGATAATCTTTTGAGTTTATCTATCAGCTAGGAGCAAAATCTTCAGTCACGTGATTAACCCAATTACATACAGTGTACATAGCTACTACATATCTAGTACAAGTGTACAACTATGCATAGTGCCGGACAAAGTCATGTGACTGCGTAGTATTTATCATGTGACTAATATCTTAAACGTCACACGAATTTTTCTCTATTCCCCATTTCATACTCCGTTTGTATAAACAATATTCACATAAAAATCAAAAATTCAAAAATATATTCGCAATGTCAAGTATTTGCAAAAATAGGCTTATGGAAGAACGGCGCCAATGGCGTAAAGATCATCCTTACGTAAGTAAATCGTTCTTCATTTAATTTTGTTAGCATTTAAATATTAAAACTGATCTATTATTGAAGGGCTTTTACGCTCGACCTGTCAAAAATGAAACTGGCTTGGATCTGTTAACTTGGCAAGTCGGAATTCCTGGGAAGAAAGGAGTAAGCGATCAACTTTTTCAGTTTAATTAGTAAAGGTCAATTTGGTTGGACGCGTTTATTTAATTGAACACGGATATAGTTTATATTATGAAGACTATCTTTAATCTAAAACCACTTAATTCATACTAGACCCCTTGGGAGAATGGTGTATATAAAATGGTGATGACTTTCCCCGAAGGTAATGCTTTAAATTTATTAAAATTTATTTTTTGAAATTTTTTTTATTTTTTGAATGTTCTGATTTATAATTAGGATGAAAATTATAAACGAATGAATCAAACGTTCGATATATCCATTTCCTTTTCTTTATAACATTATTTTCTTACAGATTACCCTTCAAAGCCTCCTAAATGTAAGACCTTTTGCAAGAACCAAGAAACATAAGTTGATGTATACGATTCTTGCTGAAATCGGATTAATTTTCATTTTTACTATGGATTCTATCCTTTCATATCTTTATATTTCTTGTAGGTAAATTTGTTCCAGCGTTGTTTCACCCTAACGTTTATCCATCTGGTACCGTTTGTTTATCAATCCTAAATGAGGAAGAAGGATGGAAGCCCGCAATCACAATTAAACAGGTAAATTGACACATTTTTCATTTTATATCTTGTATTATACTTATATTAATTAAATGTAGATTCTATTGGGAATACAAAATCTTCTTGATGAACCGAATCCGGATAGTCCTGCGCAGTCGGATGCCTATATGTTATTTAAGTATGTACTATAAAATATTAAATTTGATTAGTTATTGATATTTTGTTTTATATCGACTTTTTTTTTATTTTCAGGAAAGACCGGAATGGATATGAGAAGAGGATAAGACAACAAGCCAAGGAAAACCCAGCATAGTCTTTATTTATTCAACTAGTAAGTTATTTCGATATTTTATTATTATTTGTTCTCTAAACTAAGATTTAATTTAAAAATTTCCATTCCCAATTAGCTATAATTTTCTTTTTATCAAATTAGAATTTTGTAATTTTTCAATTAAATACATATTTTTTATCCTTTTGGATTTCATTTCTTTAAGGTGAACATTTTATTTTTATTTTCTGTTTGACTTTATTCTTTAAGGAATTGTCCTTACTGGGATTTTTTCTAGTAAGATATTTTAACTATAAGAAATTTTCGTAAATGAAGATGTCGTAGAATAATATATTACACTTAGCATATTCATATAATGATCATTAATCTGAATAAATTAAAGATTTGTATAGCAATTTATTCAAAATGTAGTACATAAAATATATATACTGTTTTTTCGATTTTGACAAACTCAAATTTAAGCTATTTTTTTATGGTAAATCCTTTTTTTTTCTAAATTATTCCTAAACCCTATTTTGTAGATTTTATAAAAATAGGTTTTAGGTGGATAAAAAAGGGTTATACCTTTGAACCTGTTAGACAGGTTTAGAGCGAGGTTGACAAATCAATTAAACTAATAAGATATTTTGTTACTGTAGTGGGTCTCAAACTTTGGTAAGGCTTATATAGAAACTAGTTGGTTAGTATTCGTTAGTCAAATCCATATACCCGCAGCTAATATTGTAAGATTTAATTGTTTGTAATTAAAATTAAAAATTAAAAATAGGTTTTAGGGTGGCACTACTAATTAATAATTATCACATGATACTCTACAGTGAATAACGTGACTAATAATTCTGTTACCTTTCCATATGTAGCAGGAATGTTCAACAAAGTCCTTTTTTCTAGCATGTTCTAGGGCCATCAGCCCATCACAAATAGAAATAGCATATAAGCCATAGGGCAAATTACTTAATTAGGATATTTATTAATCACCCTTTTTTTTGTTAATTCTGGCCAACATTAAATGATCGGCATAAAATTTAACCTCTGCGTTAAAATCATATTACAACATAAATAAATACATATTTTATTACAATTGTATTAAATAAAATCTACAACTTCACAATAAAATTTCTAAATATAGACAAAGTAAATGGCACCTTTTTGAATTTAATATTAATAAAAGTGTAGTTATACAGCATTTCTCAATAACTTGCTCTTAATTTAATTTAATATAAATAAAATATAAAAGAAATTTATAAAGTAATAAAAATTTGGCTTTATTTAGTAACAAAATTTTACGGTATGATATGAAACTTAAAAGGAGGTCCATAATATTATTATGTTCATGAGTAATGATGGACCTGAATCTGAGTCATTGGGGTCTAATTTCTGGTTGAATGGGCTATTACAACTTTTAGCCTCGCTAGGGTACATTGCTTGTTAGAAAAAATATTAATTTATAAATCAAATATGATTTGTAAATAAATTAAATACTCTTTTAACGTAGTACAAGATTAGCAATCTTTATGGGAAAAGCTAGCTTGCTGAGCTTCTGGTAGGTATATTATATAAGTATATATTTAAGAACTCACGCTTTTCTCTCCCAATTTTTAGAATGATCTTTATTTTCTGGCCAAAGAACATGGAAAAGGGGCTTCCATGCCTTTCATGGGCCCCGAAGTGAAGAATACTTTTGGCCGATATTCCGGTCTTTCTCTCATTATACTATAAGAGTTTAAATTTTATTACCACAATAAGAAACTGATTGATGTGACTTAGATATGAGAAAGATTAAATACCTTGAGGTTCTAAATTTTTCGACGAGTGCAGGGTATCCCTGCACATCTGCATATGACAATTCACAGATTTTGTCAGAATTAAAACAGGCCCATTTTCGACCTACGCGCGATTCGGCAAAAGAAATCACCGCGCTAATAGATAATAAATTTAGAACTTTTGTGAATTTAAATCTCATCTTAATCTTAATTCTGGTAGAATATCGTACAAAGTTAACGGAGTAATTTACACAGTAATCTATTTACCTGATATCCACGAAGTTAATAAATGCATAACCAACGTTACACTTGTTTGTGAAGTCGATGCGTAAGTACAAGAAATCATATTTTCCTTTATGTGTATCGTTAAGTTCTGCAATCAACATTTCTTGCGTGTATTTATTTGGAATATTACGAACCATGAATGTGGTCCGAACGTCAAGCCCTATTATATATAATAAGAGAATTATTATTTAATTTATGAGCAGCTCGTCTTTAAAACGTACCTTGCTTGACTTTTTCGAGATTCATACGATTTCTCAAGGGAATTGTTCTATTCCCAGACGAGTGCACAGTACTCGTTGCTGGTGGCGCTGGATAACCTTTTATGGCTGGTTTTGGTGGTTTTTGACGGCCGGAGATTTCGTTAGTTATTATGTCCCACGATTGTGCGCTTGGATCATGGAATTCTATGGCCATAATCGCGCCCTGTTATTAATAATAATGATTAAAAAGAATTTAACAATATTTAACATCTTCAACAAAAAAAAAAGAAGCTTCAAGTTGAATAATTTACTTGTACTTTCTGTCCATTTAAGGACTTTTTGGCTGAATTCGCATTTCTCGAGTCGTAGTACTCGAGAGTTATTACCCGTACATCCTCGTAAGTCTGTGACTTGAATTCTTTAATAGTTCCACATTTGCTGAATTGTGCTTTTATTGCAGATTCACTTGCGTATGCACCGTAGTATGAAATAATCAAACTACCTTCATTTTGAAACTCTTGCAAGCTGACCGATGGGTATAGGTGCACCAACTATTAATAATTTTAATAATATCGGCGTGCGTTAAAGATATAGCAAACAACAATACTAACAATCGCAACTTGTACATACATTATTGATATTTGTCGGTTTTTGACCAAACCTGACATTGAGTCTTCCTCTATTATGAGGTGCTTCTTTATGTTTGAGCAAGTTTTGCGCCTTTATTGCATCCCTAATATCGTAATAGAAGACGTATGCAATTCCATTGAAACCACAATGTATTTCTCTAACGTCTCCGTATGCCTAGAAATATTTGGAGATAGAATTTTTATTAACATCGATAGATTTTATATTATTAAAGCATACATCATAACTTACCTCAAATAAAAGTCTCAAATCCGGATAATATTCAGATTCGAATGGGAAATTTGAGACACAAAGCCATCGCGAAGGTTCAGAAACCCAATGTAAACCAGACCAGATAGGTGGTTTCGTCATATTTACTGTCGGAGCAGCAGCCACTTCGAATGTTCCAGAAGAAACCATGAACAATCCATTACTACGCTTTATGTTCTCTATTGTTTCTCTGACCGTTATTAGCTGGGCAAATGACATGTCGACTTTAAGTGAGGAGTCATTATTTATTTCTTCTTTTTCGCGAATATTGACTTCTTCTATTTCCTCCCTAACTTTTTCTATGGCCTCTTCATTGTCCTTATAAATGATTTTCTTATTTGTTATATTATGAGAATCGAATTTATTAACAGGACATTCGATTAATGAATCCTCGAGGCGAAAAACAGATGCATCCTCAACGAAAGGTGCTGTACTTTTTGCATTTGACGTAACCTCACTATAATTCGCAGTTCCCGCGGGTTTAACCATCACTTGACTACCAGTATAATGCGATTCTACTGACTTTTTAGGGATTGATCTGGCGTTTTCGACTTCGTCAATAGATCTCTTTCGCATTAAAACAGTCATTGTCGCGTCTTGTTCTTTATTTTCGCTAGTAATGTCCTCAACAAAGACATTAACCCCATTTCCATCTTCATTAACATCTTTAGGGTTGATGTATGTTGGAGAATTTGATATCTGAATACCACTGTTATAATGAGATATATTATTGTTGACATTAACCCAGTGCGTACATTCTTCATTTTCAAGATTGTTAACCTTCTTAATGGTTTTGAAACTTTTGCCGTTATTTTTGAAATCTTTAGATATTAAAATCCGAGTTTCTCTCTTTTTATCTTTAATATCCACTGGTGTATGACCTTTAACAGAAGATCCAAATGTTGACGAGGATTTAGAAAAGTTTGGCAATTTTTTAATATTTTTGCTTTTAGGTATCCAATTTTTAGCGTAAGGATTGAATTCTTTCTTTATGATTCCTTTAAACTTAGCAGATTCTGGCGGGAGATAATGACTGTAATTAAAATCAGATTGCATATTATCTTTAGGAACACTTCCTGGTTTGTATTGACTCATTAAGGATGAGTTGGCTTTAACAACTTCTGACCAGGAAAGGCGGACAGGATTGCGATTATCTTGCATATGGTTATGTGTATTAACCGCGAGTATGAAGTCTTTAGGATTGAATTCTTCATTTACGTCAGATTTGAGTTCGTTAGTTACGGGTGGTTTAACCTTAAATTTTTCGGACGAAGGATAATATTCACAAGGAATACCATTTTGTTTAGGATAACGATTATCATTAACATCAAATTTGCATTCCTTCTTCCTGGATATATTGGGTTTATAACTATCCGGCAAGACATAACAGCCAATAGCATTCTTTACCATCATAAACGATTCTTTAAAAGTTCCAACATTATTGCGAATTGAGATGTTACCGACGGCATCTTTAACCTCATGAGGTCGGTTTGAAAGACAAATGTCATAACAAACTGTATAGTCACGAACGTCACGAGAACGAGTGTCATGAAGAGTTGTATTATTGATCAATGGACGACAAGAGTTGGTAAAAATGCCGTTAGCGCAAGCAGTAATAGAGCGAACGGGAAGAGGTATAGATTTTGAGCCGAGAGCTTTGCAACCTTCCATTATCTGAGTTGACTAGAATATAATTATTTTTTTTTAAAAAAAAAATAGATTAAAAAAAAAAAAACAATAGAAGGTTAGGAAATAGCATAAAAAAATTCATAAAGATATATAAGCGACATTGTACATAAAATACATACAAACCTAAAACTTGCTTAATAATAATATTTTTTTTTTTAAAAAAAAAAAAAAAAAATTTGAAATGAAAAAAAAAGGAAATTTGAAGAGAAAGATGAGAATGAAATAAACCGAGATTTTAGATCTTTTATACTTTTAAAACAGATAAACAGATAGGTTACTTAAACTTTCCGAAGAAACTTTTCTTTACCATTTTAACTCTTAAATAATGTGATTGTAGAAAATGCATATACCTGTAACACGACTGATTTTAACTCTCAACAACTTTTTTATACTTTATACAACTATAATAGGTGACATACTCCGACATTACACAAACCAATACAACCAATATACAGTACTTAAAATATTAAATATTATAAAAGTCGCGTCGAAATAACTTACTTAATAGTAACACAACAAAACGGTAAGTTACATAAAAAACGCCAATGTCGTAATTGACCTTTTCATTGATACCAAAAAGAGAAAATTGTCTTATTAATCCACAGGAACGGAAAATTCGGAAATTAAAACATTAAACAATGAATCTTTCGTGTTACGTATATTTTTATTATACAGTTTTACAATTTATTATATAACATTTAGTATTTAAAAATTTAATAGGATTATTTACATTAAGTATTATAATTATTATACTTATTTAACTCTTAACTTTGTTATGAAAGCGCAGAAAGGAGTGGCTTATTTACATATTACATTAAAAGCTATTAGTAAATCTGAGCTATAGGTCGAGAAATTATTACTTGATTCCAGCAGTTATTATTGATTTTACCTTTCTTATTTTTTAACAGAAAAACGAACAAAAAGCAAATGCCAGTAATCTTCAAAATATCGGCAAGTAAAGGTAATCAGTAATTGTTCCGCTAATTTGGCTATTAAGTGTAGGTTTATATATACTATAAAAAATGAATTTTAACAATTACGGTTCTTATAATTGAGGAAAATTGTCAGATTCTTCGGCTTCGGCAGATAACTTTTGGCTCCGGTCATGTTAAATCTTCAATCATCATGGATTTTAAACCATTTCAGACTTCTTATCTAATTTCTTGATCATTATCTTGTTTTCTAAATCTAACACCACAGAACGAATAGGAAACATCTTATCCAAGCTCGTAAACAAACTTCACCATTTTCTTACACATAATAAATACGGTAATGCATGATAATGATCATATCTTGTCATTTACTCTAAATATTCTTAATACTAAAGAATTATCTCCCTAAAACTCGCCATAATTATTCAGTTTATATTTCACTTTCACTGTCTACAAAAATATAAAACGCGGTTGTATCTCATGTAGGGTAATTTGAGCGATAAAGTATATCTTCTTCAAGTTAAGTACATATAATTTTATCTTGTAAATTATTTTATGTCATCAAGCAATCTTAAAAGAAAGTAATTGGGATATAAAAGACAAGAAATGGGGAAGAATTTAGAAAACTCTCCTTACTTAAATAGAGCCGAAACAATTAGAAATAACTGAACTATTTATTATACTTTGAAATATTACATGAAAGAGGGAAATTGATTGTGAGGAGATTTTTGTTTTGATTTTCAATCTAATAAGATTTTACTAATTTATGACTCGCGAAATTACCCAAGAATTTATCTAGTTAACAACAAATTTGGTATTAATTTACACAAAAAAAAAGTTATTTTTTTAAAAGCTTGACTTTTTTTTTGTACTAAAAATGATAATCTTGTTGAAATATAATTCAAAATACTTTTATTAAGATGTTCCGGATGTTACGAAATAAAATTTTGTGCAAACTTATAGTGCGAGCCCTTAATTTACCTATAGGATAGAACAAAATAATCAAATGAGTTTTTTTTTCTTTTCGGAAAAAAAAGATTATTTATAAGTAATCAATCGTGTACCGAAAACCCGAAATTGAGAATTATTTTAATTTCAGAAACTTTTTTTTTGAAATTCTGAAATCCACATTTTTATAAATTTTTTCTCAATTATTGGAACTAAGGGGATCGTAAACCTTTATTTTTGAGAATTTGTTTCTAAGGTATAGGTATGTGGATCCCCTTTACGTAATTTGCTTAAATAAGTAAGAAATGTTACGTATTAGTTAAAATCCATGGTAGAACCCTATAGTTAAAAAATGAAATTCACATACCTGCGAAGATTTGGTTCCGCATAATTTATTCTGGATCTTTTCCTTCCCAAAGATTCTCCTTCATTTATCATCCCTATCACATATTCTGATTTAACCTATAGATCGTTCATAAATGTTAATGCATAAAACGTGTAATGGAGTTATACCTCTTGTTTGCTTTTTATTATGTTTTTTCGGTATTTCCATATTTTGTTCTATTTGTTCTAAGTTATTAATCTCATAATATTCTTCTTGAAAAGGTCTCTCGTTTCTGTTTATTAAACTTGTATTGGGCATTATCGTTTGGGACGGGGCCAAAACATCTGGTTTATCCTTTTCTGCTACACTTTGTAGCTGATGCTTTGTAATACCGATAGATGAAGAATTAATAAATCTTCTTTCATAACTTACTACCGCGTGAGGATTACATGAGATTACCTGAGATGGAGACGTTCTATTTACATGCAGAAATGTAGTATGTTCACTTTCTCTCGATTCATGGGTATAATCTTGAATTTTACTCTTTTGTCCAAGCTGATCAGTTTCAACATCCACAGATAAATATTTTCCTTCTGTGAGTTGCTGAGGAATCTGTACCTTTTTTAAAGCATAATCAGCCTCTTGTTGCTTGAGAGTGGTTTCCTTTTTTGCAAATATTACTTCCAAGTTAGAATCCTTTTCTCGTAATGGTAGTAAATCATGATCATTCTTAACACGCCTCGATTTCCTTTTTGATGATGATTCATCCCTCTGCTGCTCCTCTTGAGGAATCTTTGCCTGGACTCTTTCAGCTTTTTCTGGTAGATATTCATCTCCGTCTTGCTCGCTCCTTTCATATCAAAAGATAAAGGAGAAAGGACATCAAGCAAAGAAGTTAAAGAAGTATATGTTGAGCATTAACTCACAGTTTAGAATTAGATGCGGAAATTAAAGATTCTGGATCTTCTTGCTCATTAATCGGGATCAAGTTTTTTGGTTCATTCCGGTAAGCGGTCAACTATTAAAATCAGATTGAATGAATGAACGCACAAAAAAATTCTTAAAAAAAAGATTTTATTACCGAATTAATAGGCTTCTTTTTATGCATATGCATCTCTGTAGTGTCTGTATCAGGATACTGAATTCCGCTTGTAGCATAGAGACCACCATTTGATAAATCAATTGAAGTATTTAATATTGACGAACCTAATTTTTTTTTAACATATAGAAATTAGTTAACCTTAACGGAATTAGCAAGAGTCTTATTTACCATCGGAAATGAAACTGGAGCCTCGAGCTGATTCAGGATCCACGATGATGTTTAAAGAATCTGCAGCACATTGTAATTGTTGAACAAAAGCGATAATTTTATCATTTGCAGACTAAAATGGCAACAAATTTAATTACTTTCATTCATTCAAAAAAATAAAAAAAAAGTAAATTAAAAGGATTACCTTAACACTTTCTTTGAAGCTGTCATTCGTTTTCGCTCTTTGACACCTAAGCTTTTCAACCTTTGCTCTTAATTGCGCAACAGTAACTCTTAGTCCAATATTTTCAGACTGAAGTTGTTTATTTTTTATTTCGGATTCACGAAGTCGTAACGCGTATGATGTGTTAGACCTATTATAAATTGAACATATAACTTTCTATTCATAAATTAAAATTTTATTATAATAAATACAGTATATACTTGATAATATCATTGTTTTGAGCCGAATGTACATTAACGACTAAATCAACGAGAAGGTTGTTATTTAGGTTTCTTTTTTTGTAAGAAAGTAGAAGAACGGTATCTTACTAAGTTGAATATAATTAAGAACTATTTCTTTCAAAGATTCATCTATATTTTCAAGTTTTTGTTGAAGTGTAAAGTACGGATAAGAATTCATAATTGGTTTTAGTGTTTTGAACGAATAAGAAATTGAAGTTAGGAAAGGTAAATCATTTGCATAGAACATTAGAATATAACGATAGAAACCATAAATATATTTATTTGATTGAATTAAAAGTATAAACTATTGATTAAATCATATATAAGAAAGGCACTTTATCATAAACTATAATAAAATGACCAATTTATCAATTATAAGCCTGTTATTATATATAAACTTTAATTATACAATAGTATGCATCAAAATTTATATCACGTATATTTAGTACAAAAAACCTTATCATTGAAATATTATTTACTTGCGAGCGCGTCAAAATTATTTTATTATTCGTGTTACTGCCAATCGATTTGTATTTCAATTTAGTAGATTTTGAAAAAAATTTAGGTGTGCGTATATTATTAATCAAGACTCTATAATTGTGTAAAGGTAATGACTACATATTATATACAGTATGATTTGTATGGTTCACCCGTGGAAAAGGAAAAATTAAACTGGGTGGAAACTATAGTGTCATTACTAAAATAAAGAAAAATACGTTTATAATAAATCATAACGTCGTCATTCTAAGTCACCGATAAATTAATATTTAATAAACTATAAAAATATATTAACATAAATTAAATTATTTTCGGATGATGATAGAATAATACGTTACATCAAAGAAAAAGTTGATAGTCAAATAATTACCTCTTTCACCGAAATACTTGACAAATGAACAATTCTGAAGTTCTAGATATTGAGGTTTTGTTTTTAACACTTGATAAATCTTAAATATAAAATCCACAAGAGCTTTAATAGAAGACAATATTAGTATGGTTGGTATCAGATAAAAGAGATACTCCATATAAAAAAAGCTGGAAAAGAGATGGTTTCATGAGTTTGAGATTTCTAAATTATAAGACCTCCTACTATTTGACATATTTGAACAGAGCTATAGAATCACAGAAGGGAGAGCGAGTACTCTCAAGCTCAATCAACCTTATGGAGCAAGCTCATAAAAATGCAATAGCGTAGGAAATTTTTAGATTGACAAAATCACAGAAGGGAGGAGCGAGTACTCTCAAGCTCAATCAACCTTAAGGAGCAAAGCTCATAAAAATGTAAGTGAATATAAATCTGAATAAAAATCCCTACTGTCATGATACCACTGGTGATTTATGACACCAAATATATGAGCCAGGTACATAGGCTAACCTTCTTTTACCAGGAAAGCCAGTTTCTCTTATATCCTCCCTCTCAACTTTTTTTATCTGTAAGCTTGTTTTGCTTACCTTAATAAATAATTATAATGGTTTGAAAAAATACAATAGTATGGTTTTAAAAAAAACAAATACAAAAGTTTGAAAGAAATTTTGCATCTTCGTCGTCTGATCGTTCCTTCTCTAAACGTGGGTTCTTAACCGTTCATCATCTTCGGTTCTATCGCGTTTGTTGGAACCCAAAGATTTCCCTTTATATTCTTGAGCACGACTTGGAATAATAGTAATGGCTTCATATTCTTCTTTTTGTCTTCTCGTACGTTCAGCTTCTTGTCTAGCACGAACATGACCCAACCTCCACGTAGTATAAAAAGAAAGATTTCCGACATATAACAAATAATTATGATAGTTTGAAAAAATTCAAAAGTTTGAAAGTAAAAAAAAAAACATAAAAGAGAAATACATATATTTATATAATTTTACCAATGACTCATCTTGTGCAATCATTAATAAACTATGACAGTCAAATTTTATTATGATAACTTAGTCATCGAAATATTACATCGAAATATTACTCATAAGAACTAATAAACTGTCATGATATATATTACGTCATAAAAAGTATGTAAACATTATACATTATATATCCCCTTTGACAGTATAAATATTTATCCCACATTCTCAAAGTCTGAAATGGAAATACCTCTTTTTCAAAACTCTGCTACGGCTTGATACAGTCCTGTTACACATACACAAGAGCGCCTCAAAAAACATTAAAACGTATATTTTTTTTTTTATTTGATTATTGGATTTCCGTATATGGATTAATTTAATACCCAAAACAATGATTTATTTGTTTTATTTGCGTGAGAACAATTTGTAGACTATTTTCCGTGTAAAATTTATCAAAAATGATGCATTATTTGAAGCAAGGAGTTACAAATCATCGACTGTATTTAAAAATTTATGAATTTATTGATTTAAAATTATAGAAATTAATTCAATTTCGCTAAATTTAACAACTAACTATAATATTTTATATGTAATAAATATACTAAATAATAATTTAATAATTTAAAAAATAAAAAACAAATTGGTTTAAAAGAAATAATATTTAAAAACATAAAAGAAACTACATAAATATAAAAGTATTATATGGTAATAACTGATTTTGATCAATCTGGGTATAGTTGAAAAAGAAGGGATGATTATTCACGGTAGTTGGATAAATGAAAGAAGTTGTGGGGGGAAAATATGAAGTATAAAACATTGGTGTTTCCACCAAATCATTTGAAGGAGTAGGCGGTAATGATTGGGAAGAAATAGTTTTATAAAAAGAAGTTTTTCTTTTATAATAAATATCGGCAACACGTTTTGCTATAGTTTTATACCAATTTTTTTCTTCAAGTGAAGCATTATTCCAAAAAATACTTGTAGCTTTAGTAATTATACGCATATTAAAAGAACCTTTATGCTTTGCTTCTTCATGTACATTCTTTTTACAGATTAAAAATGGATTAGGAGACCTTCTTTTTCGATATTTTTCTTTTGGAGGAACGAATAATTCTGGATCATTAAATAATGGTGGAAATATATTTCTTCTATCCAATCGAACATATAAATATGTTGCCAAGTATTCTGTTGTAAATGTATTAACATTTGACATTGTTATCAAGTTTTATTTTTATTTTTTTTAAAAAAAAGGGGAAAGGATTGAATAATTTTAAATCATGATAAAATAAAATATAGCATTTATATATAAGTTTTTTCTATGATAAACGGTTGGAAATGCTTTAAAATAAAAAATATGTAACAAATATCTGAATAATATCTGAACAATATTAATTTTTTTAAGGGACAACCGACAAAGAAATGCGCAGTGATCTAGTATATGTAATATTACACAGAATATTGCGCATAACTTGTTATGGTTGTTAATAATTAATAACAAGAAACTTTCAAATAAAAAAATCTTGTATCAAATCTAAAAATCTAATAAAATCAATAAAATCAATATCAATGTTACGCAAAATTGCTATTGTATTGATGATGCATTTGAAATCCTATTTGTGGATGCTAAAAAAAATTTATTATTTTATAATATTAAATCATTTTATATTCATTTATTTAACCGAATATTTATAACGTATTTCACATATTTGATTTGTATTGCATTTATTTATTAACTTTATTATTTTAAAAATGTAAGAATCTTATCAGTTTATCCGAGTCCCGTGATATAATATTGCAGATCAGTCCGTGATATTTCCTTTTTCGCGTTTTAACAAACTATAGTAAAGAGATTCCATATGTTTGTTCCAGACGTCTAATAAGAGTTTTACAAAAAAAGTATTAGAACAATATGATCATTTGAGGCGTTTTTCATAAAACTTTTTAAGGTAATAAAATTCTGTAAAAAGAATAATCAAAAAATTATGTTATTATAAAAATATGTTGGTCTATTTTAAATTTTTTTTTTAAAAAACAAATTATTAAAAATTAATAATTAATTTAAGTTGGTACAAACATATGTGTGAAACATAAAAAATAAACAAGTTATATGATCCAAATGAGTCATACGATTTAAAAAAAAAATTCTACCCCGAATTTTGGTATTTTTTATGAGAACATTTAAAACCTTTAATTGGTTAATCAGTTTTATGTTGGTTTCTTTTGTTTCTAACAGGTTTTTACTAAATAAAAATTGTTAAAAACTTTTATGAATATTAACATTTTAGAATTAGTTATCTTGTCATCGTCAAATACATTAGGCCCTAAACGATCCGTCTTATCAGATTCGATCAATGTGTCCAACTTAGGTATGTTATTTAGCAAGACAATTTAGGTAATTTATTTAGCATTATTATTTTTCTAAAAAAAAATTTGTAATTGTAATCATACATTTTTGAAATTTTCTTCCTTTATATAATTAGGGCTAAAATAAATGTTTATCAATTTGATAATCATCGACCAAGAATTATGATTTACGTATTTAAGAATTAATTATAGATGTTTATTTGTCCCATGGTCATATCATGTTGGAAAACTGTATATATTTCATCAAATATACAACTTTGGAATTATAGATTTTTTTTTTTTAGATGAAAATATAATATCGACATTTAGTATCATCGGAATTCACACGGTACGGAAATTACTATATTTTAAATTAGGAAAATCAGATAACTAAAATAAATAACCCTTTTTTTTCAAATAATTTTCTGTAAACAATCGATATCGACAAGAGGTGTATGAAAATATAAGGGCAGTTCATCCAAGTCTAGTTCAGACTCAAGGTACTAAAATTATCGGATATTTTGATTATTTTATCGTGCAAGGAGGTTTGTAACAATCAACGAGCGATTAATAGTTATATGAAATACCATTTACCGGAAAAAAAAAAAATTTTTTTTTTAAAGTAATTTTCAGCATATAACATAATTAGTTTGAGCTAGAAAACTGAAATTTTCTTAATAACTTTATCATACGATTAACAAATACTTATTGTCTCCATAATCAGATCACTCGAATTTTTAATTTTTTTTACGAACAGCTATACTTTTTCACTGAAACTTGCTCTTTTCCCGATAACCAGTCGATACAGTAATGTCTAATTACAAGCATGTTATCCCAAAAGTTTGAAAAGTATATGGCTCATATAAATAGATGTTGGTCACATTCTCTATAATAAAATTTATAAATACAGTTATAAAACATGACTTGGAGTGTTCGGTGTAACAGATTCTCAGTCAATCTAATTTCTCATATATATATCCAAAAATTTTTTTGCAATTTGTACCAGTATGGAACTGTCGTCTTGGTTTCACTCCAGATGAACAAGATCATTTACATAAGTACTTCATTGAAAATGTAGAAAGAATAAAATGTTGCTGATGTAGTAAATAAATGCATTTTTTTCTTTTCTTTATTCTAATAGCCACCCATCAATCTTCTATACTAGAAAATCTCACACATAATTTTGAATAATTGGTAATTTGATATTTTTTTGTTAATGTAAATTATTGTAATTTTAATATATTATACTTATAGGAAACTTGTTAAAAGGTTAAATATATTATTTCCAATTTACTTTTTAGGTACTTTAAAACTATAAAAGAAAACTTAGATTATATAAAAGAAAATATTAAACAAATAATTTTGCTGATCAAATTAAGTAAATTAATGTTGCTATTCAAAACTATTTTTAAAAAATAATAGTTTAAATTTAGTTTTAATTATTACTTAATATATTTATTATATAAAATACTTTGCATAAAAAATCTAAAATTCAAATTATATGATTTTTAATGAAAAATTTTTACTAAGAAATTTAGATATTATATAAAAAATCAGATTCTAAATAAATATACTTTACTTAATTTTAATACTAATACAAATTAAAATGCAAATTAAATTACCATAAAGTTTCAAAAAAAGTTACCAGAATTATAGCAATTTTGGCATTATATTTTAAAATGATTATAAATCCTAAAAATATATAAATGATTTTAAAATTTTACCATAATTTTATATATTGCTGTAATATTATAAAATAACATATAATTAGTTTTTTTATAAAACTAAAATATAGTATATTACTTATGTAAAAAAAAAGGTTATGGGTCAAAAGACCGACTGGGTCAAAATCTCGACACTCTAATGCTGGTCAATCGATCACGTGACTATGCATAATTCTGCATAAAGCGGGCCAATTTTGGGATTTTGACCCAGTCGGTCTTTTGACCGGATCCCAAAAAAAATAATATAATTATTATTTAGCAGTATAATTTTTTTTTTATTATGTGGCCTTATTATATTATAATATTATAATATTATAACTATACATAAATATATATTAAACT
This sequence comes from Rhizophagus sp. LPA8_4_AMF, assembly GCA_021464525.1. NCBI lineage: Eukaryota > Fungi > Glomeromycota > Glomeromycetes > Glomerales > Glomeraceae > Rhizophagus > Rhizophagus sp. LPA8_4_AMF. The sequence continues at coordinate 1,615 of JADRCO010000073.1, read as the reverse complement.
TATAAAAATAATATATGTCTAGAATTTAAATCTTACAAAGTATTATGAAAAATAATTAACCCTTCCTTTTTAAGAAAAATTTTGATCTATTATCTATATTAGCAATATAATAATTAATTAGTTAAAATAAAGCCTAAGATTTTATTTAGCAATATAATTAAAATAAGGAAAAATTTAAATCCTGCTCCTCGTGATTTTCTTAAATATCATTTCAGGATGTGTTACCAATATATATCACATTGAAAATATAATTTTTTTAGGCGTTGCTGTAATATATCGCTTTATTGAATTTATTAAAATTAATATATTATACAGTAAAATTTACATTATTGATTAATTTCACATTCTTTAAGTTTTTCATTTTTATGATGAGCGGCATTATGTCCTGATTGCTCACATATATGACATTTATAAGTATTTTGACTTAATGATCCAATTTTTGTATTACTATTTCCTCCCTTTTCAGTACTGCTCTTATAACGTTTTGTTGAAAGTCGACCCTTTGTTTTTATTAATGGTGGATTTTGAATAACATTAATTTCCTGAAGTTTATTTTTTTTGTTAATATTAGTTGACTTACTAGTACTATCAGGATTATCAAGTTTCTCATCATTTTCTGAAATTAAACTATATTGTCTTTTTCTCTGATCAATATTAACACATTGTTTATGATCGTCAAATTCACTATTTATTGAAATCAATCCTTTTTGTCCTTTTTTCTGATTAATATAATTTCGCAATAGATTTTCCATTTCATGGTCATCAGATTCCAATGCTAGTAATGTAGCTTCATGTGCCATTCCCCATAATTTTTCATATTTAGTTCTTTTTTCAATAGCTTTCTTCATAACCAGCACAGTTTTTGGAATAGTAATGACTTTACACACTGGAAGAATAACATCTGCATTATTAATATTAATGCACTCCTTTTCATGTGCAAATAATAAACTTTCATTTTATTTTATGTTTACTCCTTGGTAATTATCTTGGTACCATCTTTCTGGAATTATTGAAATATGGAATCCTGCAATCTTAGAAGATATCATAACACAAAAGTAATGATTACAAACAATTTCTTTTGAAATTGAAGTTAGACATGTGTATAAAAATGAAATTGCATTAGAAATTACAATATGATGTATGTATTTCTGTTTTCCTGGCCGGATATCACATATTTTCCAAATCTCTCTAATGTCCTCTTTACCAATTTCATCAATGATAGATTGCAAAGTAATTTTCTGTACTTCATGATTATCTTTAATGAATCTGTTATATTCTTCTACTTCCTAATAAAAAGAATGTTATTACGTTAATTACAATCTAAACTAACAAATCCTAATCCCTAATCCTAATATATCTCTAATCGTAAAACTAACCCTAATCCCTAATTCTAACCCTAATCCTAACTCTAACCCTAACCCTAACCTTAATCCTAACCTTAATCTCTAATCCTAAAGCACTAAAAATCAAAGTTAATATTGCTTACTTGTTTTTGAATTATTTCTTGTTCATCAGAAGAAATTATTATGGCTTGTAAATATAAACTTTGTGATATCTTTTCTTTAATAGTATTTAATATGTTAACACAAACATATTTTTCTAAAATTTTTATTAT